>VWPW01028087.1:0-82410 GCA_013389825.1 Crypturellus undulatus | reverse complement strand
ACTTAGAGAAATTCTGGTTGAAAACCTTGAAGACAAAAGTAAAGCTGAGCTAATCAGTGGGGTCTTCACCTTGGGGGAGAGCCAGCAAAAGAGACCAAGAAAGTCCTGTGAGAGCAGATTACCTTGCAGTGCCATAGGGCATGGCCCTAGCAGGGCAGGTGAGGGACAGAGGGACATGGTGCTTTAGGAGTGGAGATGATGGTAAGAGCAGGAGGTGGCTGTGTTGCCCAACGGTGCTGGGAAGCAGGCTGGGTTGGCAAGCAGATGCTTCAGCCTCTTAAAGCTGCTAATCTGCATCACCCCAACAAACCTCTCCCGAGCCAGCATGGTCCCTTGCAGGCCACCTGTGATGGCCCCTCTATCATCTCATCAAAATAAATGAGTCTGGTCAAAATATGCTATGTATTGTTGTTGATATCTGCTTGGAAGGACAAATTGGTAACACATCTTTGGTGGCAAGGTCATCAGGCAGCACAGAGAGAAGGGCAACTGGGAGCTGAACTCTGGAGGCTCCTCTTAGTCCTGCAAGGTACAGCCTGACCTCACCTGTGCTCAATTCAGGAGCTATCATCAGCTGAGAGCAATGTGATATTCTTAAGCACATTTTGTATGAAGTTCTCAGAGGATTTTTTTTTCATGCAATGCAGGTGAGTTAGAAAGCTCAAGGGCATGATTTGGCTTGTAATGGTAGACTTATGTAGGAAGATGTGGGGCTCCCAAGCTCAGTCACTGGAAGTGAGGGGATCAGCTTGGCATCTCCATAGGCACCGCTCAGGTAGAAGTGCTGTGTGTCCCGACCCACACTATGGCAGAGAGGAGGTGGATTCACTCCTAGGAGACATTCATTGCCTTTTCCCATGCCCACCAGGGTCTCTGTTGGGCACAAAACATCAAAATCCCTCAGGATCAGGGCAGGAGGTAGGCTGGGTTGCTCTGGACATCCATACAGCCTCTTGCAAAGCACATGAGCTTAACTCTGGTCTCTGGTGAGGGGACTGCTGAAGGCTGAAACTTCCCCTGGTGGCTTCTTTTCCTGCAGAACTCAGGATAAATCAGTGGCTGAGGAAACACTGCTTGTGGAGTCAGGCAGAGAGAAAGCAAGAGCCAACAGATGATTTGCTGCTCTGCTCATCCTAAATCCATGGGTTTTAACTCACAGGAAAGCAGCAGGAAATCATAATATTTTGGAGGGGGAAGGGATGTACAATAGTAGGTTAGATGAACTCTGATGACAGCTCCTCCAACTGCCAAATTGGGGGAAGCAGGGATCATCAGAACTGTTGCTGCACTAAAAGTAATTAATCCATTGCTGCTGGAGACACCAGATCCGAGTCAAACTGTTCCCAGGTCAGCGGGGAACAGGCAACCCCTTATGATTTATAGTAGCTGGGACATATGGCCATGGGTGGAAGAGGACTGCTGTTAAGACACTTGGCTGTCTCTGCCAGGAGCCATTTGCCACAAGCCTGTAAATACCACCTTCTGCAACCGGGATTTCTGCTGTCAATTGGAAATTCCCCATGAAAAACAGCAGTTTTCTGAGTCCTCCAGCTTCCCAGAGCTGAAGGAATGTGGGTAAAACAAGCAAGCAGGTGATGCAAGAGGAAGATTAGCCCAGAGGCCTTTCACATGGGAATTCACCCCTCCTTGGGGCCCCCTCACCAGAGCCCCTGCTTTTCCCTGATATTTCTGATTTTGTATGTTTTTTTTTTTAATGGTTTAATCTTGTGCTTCATAGTGGCCTCAGATGCTTCCCGTTCCTTCTGTGCCTAATTTAGGGGTTACGTAGAGGCACGTGCTAGCTGGAGGTATGAATTACTTCAGGGACTGTTTAAAGGAGGGCTTGTTATCGGATGTGAGTGTTATATGCGTGAAAATACGTGTTGCTCTTCCAGTGACTGTGTCTCCAGTCATTGCAATGTCAGTAGCTCTCCCTGGTTATAAACCACCCTAAAGTCCCCTCCACAGGAGTCTGGCTTGTCACGTGGCTCCTGGTCACGGTGGCCCCGATCATTCCTTATGTCATTGGGCGCTGAGACCTACATTTTGGGAGGAGGTTTCTGAATGCCTTGCTTAGGCCATGGCTACCCTTTCAGTAGCAAAGGAGGCCAAAGAGTAGCATGCTTTGCATGTGCCAGTAAAATGATATCTCAGACGGTGTCAGACAGAGTACAGTGTAGTTCATAAATAATAATAATAACATTTCACACTTGTATAGTTTTGCACCTCTAGGAAGACCCACCAGGCGGGCTTCTCTCTGGGAAAAAACCTCCCTTGCACTTCTCTCCAGCCCCTTCCTGCTGTGCTACATGTGGTGAGCATGGTTCAAAGTGTCTGTGTTCGAGTCCAGCACCACGGGACCAGCCCCAGCACCCTGGTCTGGGAACAGTGATACTTAGTTGGGGTCCCGCTTCACCAAAAGCCACCAGCCAGCCTCAGCCTGGGTACACGCACACAGCCCTGTTGTTTTCAGGGGCAGGGATGGGTTTCAGTGCTATTCTTACGGGTTGTCTTTCCATCATTTGGTGAGAACATGACTCCCAGATGTTGGAGGGTAACCCAGTAAATATTCCAAAACACACTACCCAAAACAGAAGAAGAAAAAAGAAAGAATGGATGTGATTCCAGACAAGTCAACAAGCACCAAATCTTCCTGCCTCCTTAGTTGTCTACAAAATTGGCCTTTATAAAAGCCTGACAGGATCTTCTGAGATGATTACCTAGGAAGATAGGACAAATCCAAAACTGTAGGACAAATCCAATTACAGTTTTTATTGTCACAGATAGGAACAAAGACATGAGAATTCAGCATAGTGTGAATAACTTTATCCATTCCTGATATTTCCCATCAACTACAAAAGCTGTTTCTTCTGCTGGTTGTTGTTTTGTATAATCTTCCAAACAATACCCTTTAGCAACAAGACCTCCCTTTTTTAATGCATTTCCAGAGGGATTTGATTCCAGATCACACACACACACAAGGCAAGTTTCCAGCATTCTTATTACTCCACTGGAAGAAATAACCAGAGCCAGCATCTCTGAACCATTTCCCAAACTGTTCTTTTCTTCTGACTTCAGTGTCAGAAACGCACTGTTTCTAATCTATTACAGGAATTTATCACAGAACGTGTCAATTTGTTTCTCTTCGTTCCTCTTCTCGCTTCAGAATGACATCAGGAAAGAAACTTTACATCAAGGCTGCTTCAATCCAAGTTTCAACAACAGAGCACTTAACTGCATCCTAACCATGCCCATTAAGTTTTAGGGACATATATTAAACAGATCAGTCTTTACTGTGGTTCAGATTTTCCTTTATTTCCTTTTGTATTAGTGGTGATCTTTATTGCTAACACAGTTTGCAACAGTAGAAAACAAGCACTCACATTTTCTCTTCCCTTTTTTTTTTCTTTTCTTAAGAGGCTCACCCTAAGTAGGTAGTTTAAACCATTCGAACAGGGAACATCCTTGTTGTAATAGAATGGGATGGTCCTGTTTGGCAATGATCTTAATCTGATACACGACAGACAAGTCTATTGCTGAGGAAATCTAAAATGTACACCTATAGGATTATTGGATTAAATCTTTCTATTCCTGTGACAAATTATTAAACTCTACTTGTTGGAGTAAGGACTGAAAAAAAACAATCTCCATGCAGAGAGTATTTTGTCTGCCTGCACAGTAGTAGTTAAAAATCACAATAATGAAAGAAAACACTAGGGAAAACTGCGTCATTGCAAGTTTTGGAAGGGCCCAATCCTACATCACTTATTTTTTATGAGTCATTGTGTGAAACGAAGCTGAAAGGATAAATCATGTGTGTGAGGATTAGCAAAGATTTCAGAATCGGGACCCTAACTCTCAGCCTCATAAATTTCCTGCTGGATAGAATTCAATATTATTCATTCATCTTTTAAAAAGGGTGTGGGGAGGCAGTTGTGTCCTTTTTCTTTCTAATTAGATTTCATTTATTTAGATTGTTATGGAGATGGTCAACCACAATGGGGAACCGAAAGCACCAAGTAGGACAATTCCTAGAAGACTGTTATAATCAGCATGGGATCATGTTAAGTACTGGACACTTCATTTTCATGACATGATGTTTGATTTCCTCAGAGACTGAATAAAAATGGACACAACTGAAGTTTATGAAGGGAGACATCTCAGTTGAAACAGGAACATTGAGCCATTTCCAAATCCACAGTTGAAAAGGACCAAAAAAAGAAGAAGAAAAGAAACAGATTCAGATCCAAATGCATTCCACAGAGCAATTACTGGGGAAAGTGGGGGAGGAGAGGTGAGCAGAATGGAGGTTGATCATTGAATGGGATGAAAATCATGAGCATTACAAAAAGAAAGGGGAAGAAAAGGGGGGCTCCGGGTAAACAGGATAGAGAGAGTGAGCATGAGTGGCAGATGTCACTGATTTCATTCCATCGCCTTAACTTGCTGTTTGAAAAAACTCCTCATGTGTGACCTGAAAAGAGAGAGAAACAAAATGAAAACAGGCATCAACAAAGCACTCGCTGTACGATTTCAAAAAAATGTAAATTAATGACTGGCAGTAAGAATCTCCAAAGGAAACAACATCCCAGTTTAAGCATCGCCATCAACAAAAGCTCAACAGCATATGGTAATGTTAACTTTAATATGAAAAGATAATAACAATCTTTAAAAAGTGACTTGAGAAAAAACCTTGCTAGGTGCTCATCCTTTTCAACTTGCCTAAAAAGAAAAGATGTTGGAAGGTTTTGTGTTGTTTTTTTTTTTTTTTTTTTCTTCCTCTAAACTGTTCACATTGTGTAGTTAAATGAGGTTGAGATTGGTACAAATTTTAAATAAAAGTGCCTGGGATCTCCAGCTAACAAGGCAGAAAACCAGATTTGTAACGGATAATTAAATCTAAACTTATTTAAATATAGGCCTATGATTCAAGTGAGTTCTTTAGAGTAGATTCAAGATAACGTTTCCTCCCCTACTCCTCTTCTAAAAGTGTTGTTGAAAAATTAGTATCCTCTTATGGCCTATATCAGCCTCATCCTGTGCTTTTCTAACTCCCTGCTCCATGCTTGCTCTGCATCCTTCCTCAAAGGCCTAGACCCTAGCTGAGAGCCAGCTATCTAACCGCAAGCCTGTGATTTCATCTGTGTTCAGTTAAGTGCACATGCATGTTGCATGCAAAAATGTGATTGTGATGCATGCGATTACTGTATGGATATGTGCAAAAATGCCTGGCTTTGCAGGCACAACAGTTGCCTTTTGTCTTGGAAAATCTCTCACCCAACACACTGTAACCAAACAAGAGAGAAATAACTTTATTCAGGTCACCCTATTAAGGCCTGAGCATGCTGTTTACTCAGATTAAAGGCTTCAGTTTGGACTTCTCATATGAAGAAGGGCTATTGATGTGATTATGGTATCCAGAAGAAAATGCAGCTTTGAATATCACTCTGATCCAAAATGAGGATTGGCTTTTTAACATCCCTATGATGGGATCCCTATGGCCTATGATGGGCCAAAGTGACTACTTTTAGCAAGATGATATTTAAGCCAACAGCACCTCCATGCAATTGGGCCTTAAACTACTGTTTTGACCCATGATCCCTCAGCAAGCACTTGGAGATATCATTTTGCAATAAAGAGGCATTTCACAGTCAATTGACTTTATCCAAAAATAATAGGGAAAGGAGCTTGCAGGGAGAAAACCAACCTAGTTTGGCACAAAATGTTAGCACTACTGGATTTGAGTTGAGAAGAGTTTAAAAGACTCTTGTGCGCTTAACCGTACGCTGAAAGAATGACACACAAACAACAGCCGCCACATGAATGCGTCCATTATGTCCGTTATTGAAGATCACAACAATAGTAGCACTTCATTGAAGAAAAGATGATTCCTCTATTATAGACAGGCCCCTCAGATCGCCTAGCTCAGCGTACAACTGCAAGATGTACAGCTCGCTCTGCATTTTCATGTCATTGCCAAAACACACAAAGTAGATTCTCGAATGCCTGGGGCTGAATTACAGACCCTGCGAGCCACGCTGGAAGTTTGAGAGTCCAGAAAAAGTTCTAAAGGTTTTCTCTCTCTTCATAAGAGCTGCCAAAGCTCATGGGTACAGCATTTGTCATGTGAAATAAGGGGCTGGAAAGGAAGGCTATTTTATATCATTTGGGGTTGTTTTATTAATGGTGCTGAAAAATCGTTCACTTCATTTCACTTTTTTCTTCTTTTGAACGTAGCAGGATGAAGGTAGAGTGTTTTGAACATATCCGAGATAAGAAAAGAATAGGCCCTTTTGTCTCTAGAGCTGTATGCCATCGCTATTAAAAATCTTTCATCTTGTCCCAGACAACAAGCAGAGAGCATGACAAAAAATAGAAGAGTCAACAGTAAAAAATGTATGGCAGAAGGCGGAGGCTGAAAGGTAGATAAAGCCACCTCCCAGTCTTGAGTTTCGTCCTGCAAGAGTTGGTGGGATGACTTGGGGTTCATCAAATCCTTTCTGGGCCATTCTGTGTCCCCTGGCACCACCGTTTGTGGTAGCACAGAGCACCACTGAGAGCAGGACCCGACATTTCAGCATCTCCAGTGCCCTCCTGCATGCGGGAGCAGGTCTCCCAGAAAGGTTTTGCACAACCTGCAGAAGCAAACTCAGTTCCAAGTCGAGCCAATGTATTTGTGATTTAAGGTTAAATTCAGCAGATCTTCTTAATGCAAATTTGAAATGAATGTTTAATACATTTCCCTTTGGCATTCCTGAAATGACTTTGTTTGGATTTTTCATTTTGAAAGAGCATTTCATTTAGAAATTGAATTACATTTCCTTTTTAAGAGGGTTAAAACTACAGTAACAACAGCTGAAACAGAAGGAACTCTTTTTTCTTTTTTCAGCCTGAAATGAATGTTAATTATGGCTTGATTTTCCTGATTCATATGGGAGAAATGAGAAGGAGAAAGGAAAAGGAGAAATATTTATTTCAGCTATTGATTCAAAGAAAAAAAAGGAAAAAATGACCCACACAACCACTGTGCACACAGTTCTGCTCAGAAGCCCTTTTGAATGTGTCATCTGGTGTCATCTGTCCTGTTTCTTTTCCAACATTTGTCACTCATCCAGTGATCAGAGGTCCAAAGACACAACCTGTAGGTTTCAGAGAGGTCTGTTTACCAAGGTAGACAACACTGATAGTATGTATAAACCTAAAAATAGCGACAGGATATAATATAGATATTCTACCCGGACTTATAAAATCAATTTATAGACCTCCTGCCCACAACAGTAAAAAAATAAATCAGCAAAGTATCATTTTTGGCAAAAGAAGGCAGAGCTCAGGAGGTAAATGGTAAGTAGAAAAGCTTGTAAAGTTTTGGAGGTCCCTTCAGCAACTGTGATTTATCTTTTGACCTTTTCTGTTTGTTTATCATCACATTTTGCCAAAAAACAGTGGTTGCTGTTTCTAATTTTTTTAAATAACCTGTTCTTCTCAGATTTCCCCGAGATGGCAGCACTAAACACAAGACAGCTATCGAAAAATACACTGTAGCCTTGAAAATAGATCTGATAAAGAGCAGCAAGATTTCTTCTTCTCTCTTGCAGAAATTTTGGTCAAAATTTTGGTCAAAAGTCATCTGCGCATTTGCTTTCTAAATTGGGAGTGACATGCAAAAAACCTGCTTGGAAAACTACTGGCCCCTGCAGAGCACAGTGGGCCCTGCAGTTCAATGGCCTGAGACTCCCTCAGAGTCCTCCCTTCTACAAAGCGATGCGTGTAGAGGCTGATCAACAGAGCTAGTAGAAAATCGATTTTTCAGGTTACTGGACATGTAGATTTTACTCTATTTCTCTCTGTTTAGCATGAAGAAAAATGATAGTTTTGATTAATTGGTTGGTTGGTTTGAATAGTTAGGTGCTGTTAGTTAAACAGATCAAAATGGGCCATCTTAAACTGATTAGAACTGCTTTAGTTTGACAATGTTTTTTTGTTGGGGGGGTCAGGTCATTTGAGTTTTTAATTAAAAATAAGAATAATTTTCAGATTAAAAAAATAAGAAATTAAAAAGCAAAAAAGCCATCAGAAACTTGCAAGATTCTGACATTGCCAAAAATGCATTTTTCATTTCTTTTTTTTTTCCATGAAGAATTTAAACCTGAAACTGAATAGAATTTCATGGAGGAATGTGGGATATAAAAAACCTACATCCCTGAAAGTTATGTTTTTCTCAGCAGGATCAGTTGCTATTATAGACAGTGTTTAGTCATCAAATCAGTTTGAAGAAAGTATTCAGGATGCTGCCAAATAACTAGCTCAGATATAATGTGTGTATCTTTTGTGGCAAGTTAATAGGCATGTTTATTTTTCAGTTTTTAAAGCAACTGTTAGGCCTGGCATCTTTAAAAAAACAGAGCTTGTATCCAAGCTTCTTTAAACTAATGTGAAGTCCAAGTCAAATCACCAAATGCAAAATAACTCAACTTATTTGCTTCCAAAATTCAAACTGGAGTATGAGACAGAAACATGGCAAAATGCTAGTGAGGAGCTTTCTGAACCTGAAGGGCTCTAACATCTAGCAGTTGAAATCACTGAACAGCTGGATTATCAGCTGCAAGCTCAAACCTTACCCTAATTCATGTGCAGATAGGAATCTTAAAATTGACATGGTCCTAAACATGAGGCAAATGTGGAGCAAGGTCTCATTGCATCAGCTTGGCTTGCACAGTACTTGGCCATGGACCACTGGGCAACAACTGCCCTTACGAAACCTCAAACTGGATTCAAAGTTCAAGCAGCCAGCATTTTCATTTTGGTCCTATCTGCAGCTATGGACCTTGGAAAAAAACTCAGATTTGATGCATTTCTTACCTCTGCATCAGGGAATATGAAAAGAAGCTCTCCCTGTGCTCGGTTTGCTGCACAGCCATCAGTGGTGGTTGCACTAGAGGGTATGTTCTTGACATTTTTGTATAAGAATGAAGTATAATAGAGGACATGCCCACTTAAAGCAAATGCTGATCCTTCTAAAAAATACATTTTAAAAGTAAAAGTAATTTCTAATTTCATTTATAGATCTGACCTCTTTACTAGGGGTCTCAAAGGTAGATGACTCCTCAGTGCCAAGACTGGTCTGTGGGACCTGTGCTCTCCTCCCAAGCCCACCACCAACTTCTCATGTAACTTTGGGTACCTCCCTTAATTCTTTGTGCCTGGGACGATGATGATGATGAACCCTTTCTCTTCTGCTCTGTTTTATTCTGGACCATGAAGTCCTGCAGCAATCAGCAGCCAACGAGAACGGCACGAGCCTGACCCCAATGGCCATATGCAGAAGAGGTGGGGTGAGGATGCAGAACTGAGCGGATGGAGGACTGTCTGCTGGGATCCGTATACTGCCTCTCCAAAACGTCCTCTTCAAAACCTTTCAGAAAAGAACATGCCAGATCGTTTTTACTTAACAGAAGAGACAAAAAATAAAAGGCTTTATGACTCAGTGCTGCATCTGGGAAAAAAGTGTTAACCCCCTTACATTCCCTGCCTCCCCTGCGGCGCGTGGCTCTGAGTCACAGTGACCCTCCCAATTACTGCAGGACTATCCCCTTCAGGAAGCATCACTCAGAGCTTTGGCACCGGCTAGTCCCTCTCTGACATTACCTGATACTTTTTTGGATGAAGCCCCATTATTTCTCTCCATCTCTTCCTACAAGCTGGCTACTGTTGGTGCAACAGCTTCTGCAGCTCCTGCCATCTGGAACAGACTTCCCACCCTGCTGAGTTTGGCCTCTGCTTCATCTCAAATCTGAGATGAAACAACATTCTCCTCCCTTGCCTATGACTCTTCATTTCTCTCTATCCTTGCTATTATGTTTTATTTATCCTAGTAACTGCTTAACAGTGCTTACTTGTTAGTACAGGCTAAAGTAAAGATGGCAAAATGATTCCAGTCTCAAGCTAGTATTTTCTTTTACTAATATGGTAAGGTTTTCTAAAAAAATCTCTCTTTTTGTCTGAAATTAGTATGATTATCATCCTGAATCATCCTGAAGTATGATTAACATTATTTTGAATTCTTGAGAAAGCTTAATCAAAATCACTTTCAACCATTTTTAATTATGTATGCATGAAAAAAAAAACATTTTTGCTGTGGAAAAAAATATTGTCACACGTCCTCATTCCACTATATGTACACACATCAGATGGCTCAGATGTTGGCAAAGCTGGAAAAAGGTTTATCAAATTAACTGAGAAGAACTTGTATGGATTAATTAGGCACATAGATCGGGGAGGGAAATAACATTGTATGTCTCATAAAGGAGGGAGCACAATTTTATTGCTTCACATTTTCTCATATTATAAAACCTAGGAAATTAAATATGTGCAATAGACTAGCAAAGCTAAGTTTGCAGTAATTAGCAAACAAAAACCCAAGTATTTTAGAAAGAGGTTAAATTCTTATTCTTCCAGGCACAAAGGACACCAGCATTGGGGCCAAGGAAATATTTCCCAAAAGGTCTACTGCCGAGCCTTTAATATTTTCCTTGGAAGCATAGAGTAACAGCCTCTGCATCACACGTTCTTTCATCACATTGTTTTTTGCTGCTCTTGCCTTCTTCTCACTCAACAAAGATGGATCTTTGTTCTTCCACAGTGGATTTTGGATTTGAAGGAGGGGGCAATTAGTCTTTGCCCAATTAGTCTTAGCCCATCAACAGCATTCTCCGTTAGCCACATCGAGCTGGCAGCATTCTGTTTGCTCTCTCCATTAAATAACAGTGACAGGAAAACACACTTAAAACTGAGTCATAAGTGGCACTCCTTGCCACATGGTATCATCAAGGCCGAATACTTAATACGATTAAAAATCCAGATTTGTACTTACTTGTTTTTAATGAGAACAGACAGTGACACTGGACAGGAATGAGAAAAGGCAGGAGATATGAAGGCCTTATTAGTGGCAGAGCCTCAACTGCTGCTGTGTTAGGACTTGGGAGCCTTAATTATGGACCAAAACCCTTTCATAAAAAGAGTTGTATGGACATGTAAAGAGAAGACAGTAGTGTCATAAGGTGGAGAGATGACAAGTGGTAATGGAAATGGGCTCAACCATGGGCTGCCCTGTGCCCCCTCGGACTGGTCCAGCTAGCTGATTTACAGGAGCAATGGCAAAGTTTTGGAAACAGCTTCTGGATGCAAGAAGGACTCATCCTTGAAAGGGCATGAGTGACTCCATGCAAGTGGGCATGATGGCAGCTGTAGACACGAACACCATAGGTCAGATGGAGCGGGAGGGCTGGCAGATGACACAGAAAGCAAGATAAGCCAGTGCATTCGAGAAGGCTGAGCTATGAAGAGCCTTGTGTTTGAAGACATGAAGCCTGAAGGAGAGATCTGGTATTTCTGGGCTCCTCTTGGCCTGAAAAGCATGAGACCTGATTGAGTAATTGAGCTGGGAACCACAGGGTACCACAGGAATGAACCGCTGGCCCTTATGGCATTGCTTGATTTTTCTTCTTCGTTTTGCTGCTCCTCTGCATTCCTCTCTTGTTTGACTGTGGTCGATTTGGGGGGTTTGTTTTTCTTTACTTCATTCCACCTTTTCTCTCTTCTTTTATGTCCTAAATTGTTATTCAGCTGTTTTGATTTAAATTATGTTTATGTACAGTTACTCACAGCTCTGACTGTTGCCTCCTCCCTCCTGTGACTGTCTCTGATGCTTGCACATTCGCTTTGGCTCCTTTACAGCAGATGCCTGGAGCACTAAATGAAAGCAGCTCTTTTATCAGTGAGCCCTTTCACCTCCAATTTTTTTATTTCTTATTAAGGCTCCAACCAGCTCTAGCCTTCTCTTCAAACGTAGCATGCGCTTCCCAAAACAACAACAACCACCACACCAGCACCAGAAACCCAGCTAAACTGCAAAATTATCGACTCTTCTAAGCCTTTCCTCTTCCCCCTCCTTTGCTTTTCAGCAGCACAGAGTTACTTAGAGAGGGTGTTACACGGACCCCACTGTGGCACTCTGAACACCACATGTGGCCAATCTAATTTAGCCTATGGCTAAACAAATCCCCAATCGTGGAATAAACCTGCTTATGTTATTAACAAATGCTGTGAGAAAATGTTCAATGCTTCTTTGTGAAATATAAGTTGGGAAAAGGCTCATAATTCCTTCCAGGACACTGAAATGTCATTTTGGTGTGCAGCTCACTGAAGTGTAGACATTCAAATACGTATATAATTCAGTGTTTAAGAAAAGGGAGGAGTGTTTTCTCTTACAAGATACTACAAAAATCAACATTCAAAATCTAGAGGCTCCTTGAAGATTTTCCAAGAAAAGTGGACAGAAGCAGTTCAGTTTTGAAATGAAAGCCTCTGTACTTCCCAAGGGGTTTGTGGGTTTTTCATAAAATGAGATGTTTTTCATAATTTTGAAAAGAGATGCATCACCCCCCGTAAATCCCATCCACAAGACTGCTCTTTTACAGACAAACTCCTTACGCCAGTGTTTTAAAGGAAGATGAAAAATGCCTTCAGCATCAAGCATATTGCTAATTCATTGAATGAGTTTTTCTGGACATTATGCCACACTACCAAGGAATAAAACAAAAAGAAGAAAAAGAAAGAAAGTTCACATTAGGACTAATATTTACATCAATAAATAAATAAATAAATAAATAAATAAATAAATAAATAAATAAATTTAAAATAATACCTGCTCAATACCAGCTTTGTAGCAAGTAATCCTGGAAAATAATGATGCATTTGATTCAGGATCTGAGCTCACAAATGCTTACTCATGTGAGCTGCCTTTTTTGTCCCTTCAAAACACTGAAAGGAAAAAGTCTTTTCTGAGCCTGTGGCCAGCCTCACTAAATTTCTTCTTCATCCTTCAAAGACCTTTGTTCTCCTCTATGTGGAGCTAGTGTTAACCTGCATTTGGAGTGAGCTCTACAGGTGTAGAAGTACAAGACTGGATCTAGAGGATTAAACTTGTAATAGCAAGAAAAAGGAGAATCTCAGCATGGAATGCTTGGAATGCTATCAAGACATAAGTAATAAAGAAAAGACATTTTCAAGGAAGCATAATAATAGAGTAAATACAGCCAGTTAGCATGGATGAATTTCAAAGAGGGAAGAAAGGAAGCATCATGTAAAGAACTGTGTAACAATGGATCTGAAAGATATCCAAGTCCTGTCCCAAACATTAGAAGGCTTCTGCCTTTCATTATGGAAGATTATGTTATTATTCAGTTACATAATGGATACTTATATAATTAATCCAATTGTAAACACAATATTTAAAAATCCATTTTATGCCATAAACAACAGCATAATTTTAAGCAAAGAACCACTTAAACCTTCTTCACTAGTGTCTCTGTCTGTACAATCTGTATTTTTCTTTCACCTGATTAGATGTTTCTGCCCATCCTTTCTGATCAGCATCAGAGTGCTCAGAACGCAGGATCTGCTGTTCCCTTTTACCTTCTCAGTCCCAAGGGTAAGGACTTCTTCCTAAGCACACTTCTGTCTATCCAAGGAGCTGGAGGCAGTTTATCCGAAGAGCTCCATACCTTCTCTCTGAACCAAATGGTTTAGACCAAAACCATTAGGCACATCAAATGTTTGTGTACATAAACATAAGCATTGTGAATAATTCCACTTTCCACAAGTCAAAATACAGTTTTACATTAACAGAATCAGAGATCCTACATGTCTGGATTCATGTATGGCTACAACCTTTTTACTTAATAAAAGCCATCAAAACATCTTACATCAACATTAATATTAGGATGCGTAGAAAGGCTGTTGTTATGTCCTGACAGATAACTTTTCAGAAGCTGTTTCATGGTGCCACACGAGGCAGGGTGAGGACAGCCAGCAGCACACCACCAGCCTGTGGTACGCTCACACATTCACACGTTCCTCAGTGGTGGGGAAACCTCCCAGAGGGGGTTTCTATTACACCTGCCTTCCTACAGCTTTGTTTCCCAGACTATAAAGGTAGCTAACAGCTGTCATGGTGGAAGCAGGTGTGGGTACTACTTCATCATTTCTTGCTGCCTAGACATTTCCGTTCCTTTCATTCTTTCCTGTTTGGATCTGATTTGGTGGCTCCTCTAATTAAAGAATAAAAAGGAGGGAAAGACCAACTGGAAAAAAAAATTCTGTTCAGGTCACCTGCTACATGGACTTATAACACTTTCCAACTAGCCCTTCTAATTGTGGGAAGCCGGGTCAAGAGAAATGGCAATTTCTGCAGTTAAGACACAAGTCTGGGATATATAGACCTGGATTCACCTCTTTGCAGCATTCCTGATTAAATAAATAGTTTCTTTAAGACATTTTTTGCATATTTAAATCAGCCACCTGTGACCTAGCCCAAGGTCAGAGCTACTGGTAGACTTTGAGAAACTGGTAGACTTTGAGAAACATACTCCAGGTTGACAACAAGTTACCCATGAGTCAGCAATGTGCCCTTGTGGCCAAGGCAGCCAGGAGGATCCTGCAGCAGGAGGAGTGTTGCCAGCAGGTGGAAGGAGGGGATCCTACTCTGCTCTGTGAGGCCACATCGGGAGTGTTGGGTGCAGTTCTGGGCTCCCTAGTATACGAGGGACACTGAACTTCTAGAGAGGGTCCAGCGTAGAGTGACAATGATGATTAAGGGACTGCAGCATCTATTGTATGAGGAAAGACTAAGCGAGCTGGACCTGTACTGCCGAGAAGACTGAGAGGAGACCCGATCAACATGTTCAAGTACCTGAGAGGTGATTGTAGGGAGGATGGGCCCAAACTCTTCTTGGTGGTGGCCAGTGACAGGACAAGGATTAATAGCTACAAGTTGAAACACAGGAAGTTCTACCTCCATGTGAGGAAGAACTTCTTTCCTGTGAGGGTGACAGAGCCCTGGCACAGGCTGCCCAGAGAGGCTGTGGAGGCTCCTGCTCTGGAGATCTTCCAAACCCACCTGTATGCCACTCTGTGCCCCATGCTCTGGGTGTCCCTGCTAGAGCAGGGGGATTGGACTAGATGATCTCTAGAGGTCCCTTCCAACCTCAGCCATTCTGGGATTCTGTGACTCTGATACTCAAGTAGTCTTCCCTTTCAGATGTGCAGGGNGGACTAGATGATCTCTAGAGGTCCCTTCCAACCTCAGCCATTCTGGGATTCTGTGATTCTGTGACTGATACTCAAGTAGTCTTCCCTTTGAGCTGTGCAGGGGAAGCTGCTTCACGGATATTACTGGTAGGGATAGACACTAAAAGCAGGCTGTGAAATTACATATATGTAGCACATAGCTATGACTGTAATCTTTAGGAATGAAAAAAGTAGTTTCCAGGACTTGTGCACTGAGTAAAATTTCTTGGCATCTGTCCTGCACCTCGGCATGGACATTATTTGAAAGGATATAGATTCCTTTCTCCCTCTCAGGGAAGGATTTAAGGAAAAACTGGCTCTTGTGCATTCATGCTACTTGGATGCAGGTCTGTCTGCCTAAAGCACATCCTTTATTGACTCCGGCCCATGCCTTCATGCCTAAGGAGGGAAGACCAAACCAGATTGATTGACTTCATGGAAGTCTAAGGACCAAAATAGCCTGAGGCACAGGTGAGACACAGGAGGTAGATTTGCTCGGTTAGGCAGGCTGGCTTTTGAAGAACAGAGGAACTGCAGGTGCTGGCAGAGGATATGCTGAAGAGGAAGAGTCCTGACAGGTTCTCTTTAAAGAGTGGAGGAAAGACAAGGAAGGAAGTACTTTAGATACTGAAGAAGAAAGGCTATACTGAGCACATTAATTTTCAGTCTCATAATAAAGACACTCAAGTGTTTCCAGTGTAGCATTTTAACTCTGAAAATGGAGTGTGTCAAGTGGGGACAGTGACCTGGAATCCATCACACCATTACAAAATTGAGGCTACGTGGCTAGGTATTGGTTTGTCAAATGCAACAAATCCAATACGAAAAACCCAAGGGTTAACATGAAAATACTTTTAAGAATGGGTAGTTTCAAAGGCCTGAAGAGTACTGCCTCTCCTGAGGCTCAGTTGCAGGGAATGGTACAGGGTAGGAGCAATTAAAACAAATTAAATCTACCCTGAGTATTTACTCACAACAAATGCCAACAAATGAAAAAGGAAAAAGAAAAAACAAGCTGTCAAGTAGAAGCTGATGTTTAAGCACAGGTCAAGCAAAGTTGTAATGAGAAGCAGAGTAGGGGCAAGCTTCAAATCAACTCATGACGAGGCAGTGTGTCCTGAAGGTTGTGTGTGTGCCCAAGGTCTCTTCTTCTAAGAAGAGAGAAACCGCTTGAGAAGCCCTCTGAAGATGGGAAGAGATCAAGAGGAAAGAGACTGACCCAGCCAAGCTGACTCAGCTCTACCAACAAGGGATAACTGAAAGCTAAATGAGGAGGAAGAACATTGCATTATAAAGATACAGGTTTGTCATAAAGGCTGCACTATAACAATTTATTATATATTTCAAATATATAAAATGTTACATGTATGTATGTAGTTGTCAATAACTTACCACACAGGTGAATGTAGGTGAAAAGAGTGACATATCAGGGAATCACATTGCAGAAGCTAAAGGAAAGGCTAAATTATTTTTATCGTTCCTTTGCTGTTTTATGGTCCACACTTGATCTTCTACCTAGCAAAGCAGAAGAAGGCTGAGCTTTTTCTCCTGCACTGAGAAACAAGTGACTTATCAAGGTCGTACAAGAAGTCTGTGGAACAGAGAAGAATTGATTTCAGTGTTCCTCAGCCACATATCAGTGTTGCCATTTCCAGGCTATTCTTCTTCGCTCTCTATCTTTGATCAATGTGTTCTCTTATAAGCTGCGGAAAGACAGAGACAAAGTGCAATAGATATTTACTCCACAGATGGGTGACTCCATTCAGTTTCATTTCTCTAGAATAAAAAGCATGTAGCATTTTGAGGAAAGAAGATCAATTAAAAACAACAAAAGGGATTAGATGCATTCATTGCACTATGCCTTTTTTTTCAAGAAATGCCTGGCAGATAGCATAGGACAAAGAAGATCCTTTTGAAAAGGATTCCTCTCACTCCTCTAAGTGTTTCTGAATGGTAATGGTCTCTAACTATATGTCAACTCTTTCCAACTTCATTCATCAAACAGAACCTCTAGAGAGACCATGTTGATCCCCTTGGCTATAAAATTCCCTCAGTGCTGTAATGATCTGAAGGTACAAAAATTCCATGGATATAAATCCCAATTAAATACCCATTAACAACGGTGGAAGGATCACTGAGGCTATTAGAGGCAGCCCTAAGACACAGTAACCACACACAAAAATTGTCCAGCTTCTTATTTATCTGCTTTAATCACTGAAGTGCAAAGGAAAACCTTCCTAACATTTGAATACTAGTGCTAATTTATTGCAACCGAACACAGTAGCATTTTCATGAAGCTTTAGTACTTATTATTTGCATCATGGCAACGACTAGCACACTCAGCCCAGATCACTCTCCTTTTCTAGGTGTTGCAAGAGAAGCTTCTGCTCCCCTTCCTTCTAGAGTAAGAAAAGATGGAAATAAAGATGCAAGATTCCAATTTTATTGAGAGAGCACAAACAGATTGTCTCTTTTTACATGGAAGGTTGTGGTAAAGTAAACAATTTATTCCAGGAAAGGATCTGGTCTTTGAAACTTTTTAAAAACCTCCCTGCCATTATAGCTGCAGATCCAGCAGAATACCAGGCTCGAATATGCCGATATTGAAATAGGCTTTGCCGTCCTTACCACACTATCCCCTAACAAGCTGTGTGATCTGTTTGATACACTCTAGACGCGGTTTTGATCTCGACACTGCCTACAGAGAACATTGTTGAAAGTGACATATGATACCATGCTGAATTCAGACTCAGGGAAATTGCCAGGACTTATCTTGCTTGACCAGAGTGCAGCCTTCAAAGCAGTAATCATGAAATCTTATTACTGTACAAAGATTAGAATTATACACCGGTATCAGTGGTTCACACTACTTGATTGGTTTAGGCCCGACTTGACTGGGAGATACCAGTTCCTATCAGTAGGAAACGATTCCTCAGCTCTGTCTTTCTTCTACCAAGCATGAACCTGCTCTTATGGGTCAGGCATGACACAGATGAGATGCAGTTTCAACAAATTTTGTCCTGACAAGCAGAAGCAGAATTCACGTGGTTTGCATCCGATTTGAGGGACTACCTGTATACTTTCTTAACCAAGTGCCATGAAATCAAAGAAACTCTACACTTACTTAGCAAGCCAGCAGTATTTAAAAAAAAATCAGAAACCACTGGGTCTGCATTTTCATTTGCTACAAATAATTGACTAATCGAACTAAAACTTCCTCTGGGAAACAGAGGCCCGTGACCTGGCCCGTGTACTTCCTTCTTCACACTACTAAACCAACATTTTTTAATACCTTTGCCTTTCTTCCTTTATGTTATTGGTGGTATCATTGTCTGATTGCTGCTGTCCTCGCAGGTAGCTCCAGAACAGAACAGCCATCAAGTGATTTAACCAGAGACTTCTTCACATGGTACATCTTGTTCTATGCCCTGGAGGAGGTTTCTGCCTTAATCTTCACATCTGGTGGTCTTCGTGGATCAGTTCTTAAAGCAATAGTTTTTAAAGTTTCCTACCTAGCCACTACTAGCATATTTTTGCAGACCACCATGTGCCCTATGTTTGATAAAATAAGAAACCACTAGACTTAATTCAGTGGCATAGTAGGCCTGTAGAAACTGCAAAAATGAGCTGCAGGAAATAATATGTATTTTTAGTATCTTTTTTATCCATTGGAAAACAGACAAAACAAGATTATGTGACCAAGTTGTTTCCTCACAGGTCATCTCTATGTCACCCTGGTTTAGAAAGTCCTTTCTAATCATATTCTGTTTATAGAAAAAGGCCAAATCAGGAAGTTGGCCATGAACCTCTGACTCTTAATTTCTAGGAAGAATATGCAACACTCTGCACAGATCTGAATTTTTTAGTAACTGATAAACTTGGCTTAAGATTTTCTGGAGTAAAGACTTTCATACAGAATCTGTGGGTATTGAGATATAACACTGCCAATAGAGTCGGCATGGCCAGCAGCTAAATTTTGCTGAAGATTCTCAGTGTAAATGTCTAGTTTGTGGTATTTTAATGCGGTTGTTTGGGACAGGTTATCTACTTCAAAATATCACCTCAACCTGATGTTTCTCCTGTTTAACCAAACTGGCCTAGCCATTGCCCTGAACAGGCTTAGGAGGAAGCATATTGATTTTGCCATTGTAGTAAATAGATCGCTAGACACGAGCAGGGATGTGGCAACAGCCTAGCAGCCGGGTAGCTCAGCCAGCCTGGAAGTGCTTGGTTTGATCCCTACACTGTGTGTACTCCCTGCAGGAACAGTCACTGAGCAGATTTCCTCGGTACCCTGGCCTTGTCTGCTGAATAGCGAGTTATGTTGTATTTCACTGCAACACAACTCCATTACTGCTAAGAGCCATGAGGTGAAATTATAGGTGTTCCTCGACTCCCATCCCATTATTAGTATGAGACAAAATGATACGTGTGCTGATAAAAGGATTTGAAAATGATGGTCTGTGTGTCNCCTCAACCTGATGTTTCTCCTGTTTAACCAAACTGGCCTAGCCATTGCCCTGAACAGGCTTAGGAGGAAGCATATTGATTTTGCCATTGTAGTAAATAGATCGCTAGACACGAGCAGGGATGTGGCAACAGCCTAGCAGCCGGGTAGCTCAGCCAGCCTGGAAGTGCTTGGTTTGATCCCTAGACTGTGTGTACTCCCTGCAGGAGTGTACTCCCTGTGTGTCAGAAGTGCCAGTACAGTCAGGAATATTTTTAGAAGATTATATTAAAGCATAAATTAAAAGGCTATCCAGAAAGAAAAGTAGATGATTTCCAATAGCGTATAACATCTATCACGGTTTAGCATATACTGTGTAGTTACCCTTAATGGGCTCAGTCTTTCTCATAGATTATTCTCACATTCTGTGGGAAGTCTGGCTGGATCCTCTTTCTATGCTCTGTAAACCATGGTTGATAATATCTTTCCATTATATGCCTAAGGTGTAGCTATTTCATTTTTACCCAAGGGATCCCAGAGCTATTGTGTAGTCCCTAGAAAGCTTTAAAACAATTTGCCTGTGTAGCAATTCTTTCTTACCCCTCTCTGTTAGACAAGATCTCTCATTTTCTTAATTTGATCATACGAAATGTTCAGACTTGACTTTTGAAAGAAACCACAGTCTTAAAAAGGCATAAAAAGTCTTAAGAGGTTATACGTTTTCAGTGTAATACTTGGACAAACTGTGCACAAACAATCCATTGCTTGATTAGATACTAATTCCCCATGGCTTTTCTTAAAAGTATGTAATTCAGCCTTTTAGCAAGTTCAGTGTTAAAAGCAGCACATACACCTGGAAAGGCCAGCAGAGAAAAAAAATGCTAATATAATGAAAATATTCAGCCTTCCTATGGAGGATTTCTCTTCATAAATAGTTCTAGTTTTACTATTTTTTTCTATTGGGATTTCTACAAATTACACAAATAGAGAGAGCTTCTGCTGGGAGACTAGTATTCCAAATGACTGTTAACTGCCTAAAAATTGCCTGCAAATACATTTTGGCTTTGTTATGCTTAATAATGACTCATTGCTGAATTATCTATCTCTTTATTGGATATGAGGACAAATTAACAAAGCAAATGGAAGTGCTCTAGACTGAAAATGCCTGTTATCTTAGCCTTGATCAATTGTTTCACTGAGGTTATTTCCTCCTCACCCTGACTTCCCAGAAAACTCTTTGCTTCACTGCAGGAAACCGATTTCTTCATTCACATGCTATTATTCATGAAGTTAATGGAGATTTTTTTTAAATAGCACTATCCAGACTACTTTGGGTCCTGCCAGCATAGCCTGGATATCTGGAAGGAGATGTGTGAGCACGATGGGAGCAGATCGAAGCACCTGCATCCCTGTGACTTCCTGCATGGCTGTTGGCCTCTAAATTGGACAGCGCTACTGGGGGCAATAGACAAAGCGCTGAAGAACTCCTTCACAGCTGTCCTCATCTGTGAATCTGACCTGCTTTTCAGGACTTACCTCAACAAGCAGAGCCACCAGTGACCAGATCTCCCAGGCAGGGACACAGCAGCACCCACAGAGGAGTCAGCTTGGGCTCCATGTCCCATCCAAGACCCCTCTTTACCTCCTGGTGCTTGCAGGGCCAGGACCGACTGCCAGGTCTGAGGTCTGGAAGGTTTCTTTCCCACCAGGCAGTGTCGGGAGGCTGTTGTGGGGTTCCCCTTATCCCATCTGGCTCCCAGCAGGTCAGCTCGGGAGCACTTAGCATGCAAGGACTGCCACATCAACGTGCTCCCGTGCAGACAGGGCTTGGAGAGCATCTGGCTGAGGCTGCTGTAACCCAAGAAGTGATCTGAGTAATGACACATTGATGTACCTCGGTCTTCTGTGGCTGATCTAACATCCTCTGTCTTCTCCTGGAGAACAGGTGATGCTCATGCTTATGGCTCACGGAGTAAATCCAAATCTTGGTAAATCTAAATCCTGGTAAATATAAAGACAGAGAAAGGATTTACAGTCACCTTCAACTTTAGAGTCTACCACTGATACTGATACCTGCTACTGCTCGTAGCAGTAGCAGTAAGTAGGTATTGCTAGTACCTATTTACTAGTAGGTAATATTGTTACTAGTAGGTAATAATTACTAGTAGGTAATAGTTGCACATGAAACTATTTCTGTGTTTAATCATATTTTGATATCCATCTCTCTATATACTTTTGTGTCTATCACAAATAAAGGGGAAAAATAGAAAGCAATTGAATCCCCAGATTTTTTCCTTATAAAGCAGAGAACTAGCAAATGAGTCTCTGTAAATAATCTTTTGAAACAACTCCTCCAAACTTAGTTATCTTTTTCTGTCTGGAAAAAATGTTTCGTCTGAGAAGAATCTGTTTTGACTGAAAGACAGCAACAACAACAAAAAATGTGTAAGAGAGCAGGAATAACTCCTATGAGGAGCAAGAATTGAAGTAATCTTTAGCTCAATACAATCACAAACTCAAACCACAGCTTCCATTTGAGCAACCTAAAACTTAAGAAAATTCCAAATCTGTACCTTCTCCAAAACTGGATCTTATCTTCATAAAAAGAGACAGCAGAAGGTCCTCATGTAATGCTTCTAGCTTTCAAAACTCAGACCACAACAGAATAGCTCTGAATGTTGTAGTGGACACATTAGGAAGATAGTGCTGGTTCAGAACATTGAAACATCTTTGATTAAGTACATTCACACTTGTGCAGAAGGCCAACATTGGGCCGGCTCCCCACTTAATTCTCATTTAATCTCTCAGGCTTTAGGGAAACCTAATTGCCTTGCTCTGTCTTTCTGCACTGGGAGTTTCATTCCATGTAAGAGCTGCCTGTGCGACATAACCCAAGAAGTGAAGAGGAATGAGAAATATCTCCCTTCCTTCCCACAACATGTCCCCTATTTCCTCTTAAAATGTCTCTGATAATTGCTTTCAAATGCTGGCACGTATGTGCTCTTTGGAGGAGGCACTTATTCAAAGAAAATGTACAAATCTCTAGGGCTGATTTTGGTTTTCAGAAAAGGATGGAGTTCCCTAAAACAAACCCTTAAAAATCCTAAGTTTCTGTTTCTCTAATGAACACATCTGAAGAACAAGACATATCTTTTATTTCGGTCTGACAGAGTGAAACTTCAATCCTGAGGAACATTTGCATGTAATTACATAGCTCATCTAGCTCTTCCTGATCAAGCGATATGGCATGCAAGCCAAGCACCAACATACAATAAAACAAACTACATCTTTATTGCCAAGACTAACTTCAACTACTCTTTGGGATTCTCGGTGAAAATGCTCTTTGAAGTCAGCTGATGGCTACATACGTATTATTACCCTGCTAAAAAGTGTTGCAAGGGCCAAGCACTCCAAACTCCAGCTATTGCTATAATTCATTTCTTTTGTTGATATAAAGATGCAGAATTCCCCGTCTCCTCATCATAAATGACTTAACAAAAACCTCTGGCGACAAATTGATTTTTTTCAACCTGCCAAGTTCCTGTAGTACATTTAAAATGAAGCAATCTTCAATTTATTCTTAACATTTAATCCCAATAAAACACTCAAACAGCAGCTTCTGCTGGCATTCTGAATACAGCTATTTAATGAAACAGCAGAAGTACTTCCAATTTGTGGATAGATTCTTTTTTCTTTGTCTTTCTAAACAATAAAATATACCTGTGGTTCACGGAATTCCAGAACTGACTTTACCATGTTGCATTTTGTTCTTGTCATACAGAAATCTTTGTAAATGCAGAATTCCCACTGAACTCGCATTAGGCCAAAGTTTCAGAGATATTGAAGAGATACATCCAGTCTGCTGTGGTCACAACTACTTCATCTGTGTAACATCAGTCTTAAACCAGTTTGTAAGGGGAACTATTGCATAGAGAGGAAAAACCAACACCAGTGAAACTCAGTGTTTTCATGTCTTATTTCCATAAGCCGCCTTTCACCGGATCCCAGCTGTGAGTGACTGACAAGTTAAGATGTGTTAACCTGTTTCATTAACACAGTGTTTGGGGAAAAAAACCAACTGTTACCCACAGAAATGATGTTTGAAATGCCATCAAACCATACACGCATTAGTGAAGATTCTCCAATTCCCAGGGTCCACAGTGTTTTTTGACATGGTTCACCCGCATGATAAGGATATTTGGATTTTCCTGCTGTTAAAATGTCCTGTGTTGTCAGGAATGCTGCCAGCATCACCTCTACTGCTCTCCATACAGCCTTTCACAGTTGAAGAGTACATTTTCATTTTCTTCCATCACAAACTTTTTTGTTCACTCTTGGCCAAATAATATTGATAATTCCTTCTAGAGGAAGAAGTTTACAAACATAAAAATTACCTTTGTGTCTTGTAAGGCAACATGATCTCTAGTTCCCCATGGTCATTTGTCATAAAAAAATGAAAGAGTTTAAAGCTATTGACCAGTACTACATTTTCAATATCATCTGAGAGCCCAGAAGTGTTGGTCATGGGTTAGGCACTAACTAGCCATGCATGCCACATCTATATAAAACAAAGGCCTTTCATTCAAAATTACCATTTAATATATATTTTTTTAAAAAGAATCTTACTTTTATTTCTGAAAAAGGTCAGAACAATTGCTAATTACTGTATGTAATACTTTTTCTAACTTATACTCTCTCATATCATAGAAAAAAACATGCTCAAGGGAAAAATTACAGATGGGCTTTGGAATCTTGTCAACATCTTCTGCTTTAACAATGTTGACAACAAAGGTACATCTGCAAAATTCTGGATAGGATTTGAAGACCTAGGTGCACCTTTTAAAATGGTCAAATAATAGTTCGGTGGTCATGGGCAGGCATGAAAGTGTTAAAAAAGGCATAAGGCTGTTCCTTCTATCAGATCTGAGCTTGATTTGAAGAGGAAACCACTGAGATGAGTGCCATTAGGCTGACCTGTTGCGTCTCCTTGTTTCCCTGTACTTCTCCATCCGCCTCTGTCCATCTGTTGACCTTGCCTTCTACTTTGATTTCAGGCTCTTTGGGGCTCTTGGAGCTTACGGGGGTTTGGGACTTTTGGAGCCTTTACAACATCTGGAACAAGTCCACACGTCCTAGTCATGAATGAGGGTCCCCCATGTGGTGATAACAATGGACCAGAATTTCCATCCTTTGGGAAATCCTGGTGTTATTTCCCACAGAAAAGGAAAGTTTAAAAAAGTTAATGAGCAGCATTAAAATGTTTCATTTCAATAATACCAAAACACAAGTATATTAGGTATAAAATGTAAAACAATCACAGCATAATATCAATAAATGTTAATATGATCTATGAATCTAAATAAAATGAAATGAAATGCCAGGCATAGCAAACCTTTTTATCTTTGAAGGTAAGAAAGACTTTTTCTTGCTGTAACAAAATGCTTCAGCATTACTAAAATAAAATTATAGTGTCACAATTATTCATTTTGACTTTTTATCTTTGAAAACATCAAAGTTGACACATTTCTGCAAAATATTTCATAGTGATGAGAATACACTTGTTGGATAGGAAACTGTTCTTTCAGAAAAGCTCTGCCTTGAGAGTTTAGACTTGGCCTGATGCGAGGACTCTGCATAATGAAATTGCAAGAGGACTTGCATTCCTGACAGCCCCAAGTGAAAGCACATCTTTGAACAGATGAACAACAAAACTCTCCCTGCATGCATTAGGATTCAAGATGGATCTAAGGAGACTGTGCTCCAACCTCCCATTATTTTCTCCTAAGCACTCAAACAGAACAAGTGCAATATGGAAAATGCTCTCCACAAGTAAGGATTGACATATAATAGCAATAAAGAGAAAGTAACACCATAGTTCGCAGATACTAAATTGCCTCATTTCTGGAAGTACCCAAAAATCCTTGAACAGAGCTTTATTTTTAAGATAGTATATGAAAAATTATGTGACTGTGACCATTACACTGACAGCTCATGCCATTGACCATTCAGATATTCACATATAAATTATCCAGATATTCTCTTTGTGAATAATTTTGCAAGAAGGAGACAAGTTGACAGCTTTTCCCTTGACTATGTTCCAAACTCAGATCCAACATCACTGTTGAATGCCATGGTGAAAACACCAAGTCCACTATCACCATAAATGCCTAGAAACCAATAATATTCAGGCCAGGATGAAATGATATTGCTGGGCTGTATGCAGTGCTTTGCATTTAGCATCCTCGAAGGGTCTTCACAAAGAACTTGGTATCATTTTCTAGCCCTCTAGCATCTCAGTCTTGGCTCGGTGTCCCCTGAAAACTAATAAATGGATAAGTTTTATTGTATTTCCTTATTAAAAAAATGGAGAAAGAAGCAGCATAAGCAAACTGACTCTAGTCCAAATAATTTTTCCATCTCCCATAAAAGATTCACATTCTTTGGCCTTATAAATAAGCTGATGTTGACACACTAACATCATAAATAACATCCCAATTTGAAGCTGGCAGAAAAAAAAATGAACAGCATCTATTAAATGTGGCTCACCTCCACGAGTCTAAACTGGGCTATGAAAATACAACTGACAGGATTCCATGAGACAGCCACGAAAGAGAAATCGCTGGACATACATATCCCCAGAACAAAGCTCTCAGGCCCTTATGACTGGAGCAGGAACCCGGCGTGCCCCCTTCCATCAGCCCGCACCGGCATTGAAGGGCCCATAGAAAAGGAGGCTCTCGCGGGTGATTCAGCACAGCTCCCTGAAGGGCTCCCAGGATGAGGCAGGGGTAGTGACTCACTAAGGGGAACAACTTTTGCCTCCGTCTGTGCGCAGGGGACTGGAGAGCCCAATGAAGTGCGGCAGCGCTTCCTGCCCCAGGGCAGCCCCGGCTGAGCCACCCGCCCCGGAGCTCCTGCTCCAGGGCTCGGTAAACATCAGCAAAATGTGTTATTGCGTGTAACTTCTTCTGTTGTATCTCTGCAGTTGTAAAGTGAAGAGAAAACAAACCAGAGCCCTCTGAGACACTTCCCTGCCATGTCTGTTATTGTGGCTGCTTTTCAGGATGCTGCCTATACCCAATTCTAATAGTTCTTCATTCCTTCCTTTGCACTTGATGTTTCCAAATCAACATTTAGCCAACTCATGATTAATGATATCTATTAATCCATCCTCACTGACTGTCATTAGAGCTGTGTCATATCTCCATAGCAAACTCAGACCCAGCAAAATAAGCTTGAAACTTAGACAAGGTTCAGCAAAACTTTGGAGACAGCAGCGAGTGCCAGGACTGCACAGACCAGGTCAAGGGACCAAAGTTCTTCTCCTGCTTGGTTTCTCTGTCCGGCCTTGAGCAAACTATGATAATGCTAGGCCAGGTCTAGTTTGATCTACAGAGAACAGTGCAAAATGTGTTGCATTCACATATAAAATGTGATTATAATACCCCATGAAGCCCTTTGATATCTGTACAATAAAGGTGCTAGAAAAACAAGTAGAGTTATTTGCTGAGGTGCAGAAACCAGAGTCAGTAGCTGACTTTTGTCCATCTGCAACCTTAAAGCAGGTAAAATTTGCCAGTTCAGGCAGTTTTGCTGTCAGCTTTTGTTCAGTTGCCCTTAACCTCCTGGCAGGATCGATCCCACAAAAAGACACTCTGTATGTGNCAGCTTTTGTTCAGTTGCCCTTAACCTCGTGGCAAGATCGATCCCACAAAAAGAAACTCTGTATGTAAGTATGTGTGCAACTTACACGTGAAACGTGAAGGTGCAAATTTGCAGCACGTCAGCTGCTCCGCAGAAGCTGGCCGAGCTCTCAAGCCCCAGTGAGAGCTTAGCCCCCTCTCTCTGACAGTTAAGCTACTTCATATTTAATGCTAGGGCTTACCACAGCCACCTCTCGGGGCCAAGCACCGCAGTTACAGCAGACGAGCCGGTATGCTGTGCCTTTGCACCATGTATTGCAACCTGCTCTGGGTCTAGACAGCTTCTGGGCAGGCAGATGAGGAGAGCAGCAGGACTGGCTCTGGGCTCCCTGCTCATAAAGTCCCATTTGCACTCCTGGTTCTGCAAGACCCTAATGGTAAAACTGCTCCTTTGGTGACAGCACTGTGACCTGGCACTGCAATGTGCCTTTGCAAGGTGCCATGGGGGACACCTGCTGCATTCACCTGAAATCCTACGTGACTCCAGCTCTGCATCTCCAGCTCTTCCGATTGTCCCCTCAAAGGGCCATTTGGAGACAGNAGCTTCTGGGCAGGCAGATGAGGAGAGCAGCAGGACTGGCTCTGGGCTCCCTGCTCATAAAGTCCCGTTTGCACTCCTGGTTCTGCAAAATCCTAATTGCAAAACTGCTCCTTTGGTGAGAGCACTGTGACCTGGCATTGCAATGTGCCTTTGCAAGGTGCCATTGCAAGGTGCCCATGGGGGCACCTGCTGCATTCACTTGAAATCCTGCGTGACTCTGACTCTGCGTCTCCAGTCTCCATTAGCTCTTCCGATTGTCCCCTCAAAGAGCCATGTGGAGACAGCAGTGCCTGACATGCCTGCTGCAAAGTTCAGTTCTGAGTGCACAGTGGAGAAACCTAGAGCCACTTCTGCTTAGATCACCTTGAGGGGACTTGTTCCTATGTGGATAGTCCAGTTTAGAGACCCATCTATCAGCACGAGCTGGGGAATGCGTCATCTCATGGTGGATAGGGTTATTCATGCTTACAAGTGCTCACAACATGCCCATATTAAATGATAAATTTAAAGAATTTGGTCTACAGCCCTGTGTACCAGAAAATCCAAATCCCAAGAATTCTGTTTTTGACTTTTCACAATGACACAGAAAAAGACAATTTTTTATGAAAGCGATGGCTAACTGAGACTGACTTTTTGGATGTGCTGACGTCAGGCTTGCAACTCCCTGACAGAAAAAAAAAAAACTTTGAGGCAGGCATCCCTATTCAGTGATCNTCACAACATGCCCATATTACATGATAAATTTAAAGAATTTGGTCTACAGCCCTGTGTACCAGAAAACCCAAATCCCAAGAATTCTGTTTTTGGCCTTTCACACTGACACAGAAACAGACAATTTTTTATGAAAGTGATGGCTAAACCGAGACTGACTTTTTGGATGTGCTGACTTCAGGCTTGCAATTCCCTTATAGAAAAACCTTTGAGGCAGGCATCCCAAATCAGTGATCACTTTTGAAAATAAAAGCATAGGTCTGGGAACCCCATTCCCACTCAATCTTGTTTGTGCGAGTGGGCGCTACAGCAGACTGCTTGTCTGTGTGATGGCCGGTCTCCAAGGGCAAAGATCTGCAGACTCGGCCTCTTGTCACTACTACAGGCATCTTGGCCCTACTGAAATCAGGGGTATTTTCCCTTTGACTTCAGGCAGGAGCAAGATTTCACCTTCTGTGTCCCAGCCTATAAAACGTGATTAACCAGACTGCCGTTTTCACAGGAGTATTGGGAGGCTGTAGTCATTAGTAGTTACAAAGCAGAGTTTTATTTCTTGGGGTGGAAGCTGCTGTTGAAATGCAAAATGCTGTTAATACAGCCTTTAAAAGTGCATGGCTTCTTGAGCATTTTGCAAACAAACAAACAAAACTCTCGAAGCTCCCCAGAATAAAATAACTTCACCTTTCGCACTGCAACTTGGAAGTACCATATGTCGACCTGGGAGTGCAGAGCCTGCATTTCACGAGCTGCAGAAACTCCTCGGGGGAGATCCAGGGACCGCCAAAAGTTCTTTGGGGACTCTCTTTTGTACTGAAACAGGGAAGCTCTCAGCGGGCTTACCCAGCTGCTGGAAATTCTTCCGCAGACACTGATGTGCAGCCGTGTTCCAAAACAAATATCTCCGAGTCCCACACTTCATCCATCTGTTTCGCATTTCAAGGAGTTAGTGTTCCACACACAAGTGTGCTAAGAGACTAAGAGAGCAAGCTGGACCAGCAAAGGCTCATTAAAAAGGGAAAAAAATAAATAATAAAGGAAAGGAAGACAGAAGAAAAGCTATTTTTCAAATATTGTACACAGAGCCATTGGGCAGGGTTAGCAAGGACCTGTAAATGCGAGTGAGAAACTAAAGGATCTCCCCCCCAAACCCTCCTGAACATAAAATGTTGCGTTCCAGTTTAGAACAATACAGACAGCTCAGGCAGGAGCACATGAATGTCAAGGGATATGTGAGGCGAATCTGTCCCTGATGTGAAATCATTGACTTGAGAGCAGTTACACCAGGAATGAAGTAGGCTGTGGGTTCCTATCATTGGAACAGACTACTGCTACATTTAAAGTTATAAAAGATACCTGGTACTGACTAATAAAAATTAGAAGAAAAATCAGGGTCATTTTTGTAGTTCCCTAGGTCTGATCCAACCTTTCAGACTGTTGGAAACCTAAGTGAGCTGCTCTGTAGCTTTTGTTTTCTATAATTGTCCCTCACACAGTGCACTGTGGGGACTGCTGAATGCATTTCATACATTTTTTGGCAGCAGCCTTCCATGTTGTGTTAAGGGTTCATTAATCTGCTTGCCACTAGGCCCCTGTGAAAAGAGGAAATTGTTTCACACTTGCTGAAAGACGGAGAAAAGAGTTTAGAGGGGAAGGAGAAACAGATTAAATTGGAAACACAAGAGATGAAGAGACAGGTTTGGGGTCGTGCTTTGTCACTTCGTGACTTGTACGAGGGCTAACGTGAACTCTGAAAATGTAACAGACGTGCTTCATGGAAACTGTGCTACTGTGTCATTAATTAACCCAAGACTAGAGCTCTGGCTGACACTCATCTCTGCCCAGATTGGCGGACTGAAACAATCAAGGCCTGTTTCCAACTACGATGACAAAGGAAAGGCGTGTATGAAAGATATTTGCACAAGGAGCAAGTAAAGAGTAAACTACCATCATGAACTAAAGAAACTGTCGTTTTAGGGGAAAGATCCTGGTGGGTTAGGGAGCAAGGAACTTTCTAAGAAGATAATAGGAGATGGGGATTGGGAGATGTCATGTCTGCCAAGTGATGTCCAGCTGCTCGAATGGACTTAACCAGTTTATTTAGCCTGGACTCACTGTGTAGGTACCCAAGGCATTCCTGCAGCTCAAAGTCAGAATTAAAACACTCTGAAGGCTTGGAGATACACTTCAGTTCTCAATATGCTTCCTAAGCCTTTATTTCAAATCCCTGGTGTGTAAAATGGTGCTGGAAAGAACACAAGACTCCTGCATTTCATACCGCTCATTCAGTTGCAAAAGACTGGGAGGAAAAGACAGGCAGGAAAAAAAGTTCTAGCAGCTGGTATTGAACTGTGTGGTTGCCCACTGGTAGCAGCAAGGCCTCTGAAGAGGCAAAAGCAAGAGCAAGAGCTGCTCTCACCATGCTTCACAGCTGAACAACCCTTCATGAGACATCCTGCAGCCCCTCGTTCACCAGGAAATTTTGCTCCAGTTCCAGTGATTTGAATGCCCTGTGTAGAGCAACTCACATATATAAGCACTGCAAGATCAGGGTCAAATACTGTGCAGAGACAGTGAAGACTAGAGATGCAGTAAGGGTGAGGTATTGTGTTTTTACCAAAAAAAAAATGTTGTGGTTTGAGTTTACAGGCCTTTTAAGCATCCCTCTAAAACTGAATGGAAATTATGATAAATGGTTTCAGTATTGCCTCACACTAAAATGTGCTAATCAGGGTGGTCTTTAGTTTTCCTCACTGATTATAAATTGGTTAATTGGAAAAAAAAAAAAAAAAGAACAGAATTTAGGTTGGGAATGATCTATTTTTTTCTGAACTATAAAAATGTAGGGCTAAAGCTTAGGAATAAATTTTCATTCTGAACCATCTGTAATCAAGATCCTCTTCCAGTTTATGATCTTAAATAGAAGCAAACTGCTTACATTGGCCCAAGGCAATAAGATTTACAGCATCAAGATTTACCTGTCATAATATTTTTGGCTTCTTCTGAATGTAAACACCTCCTACAGATGTCCTGACAGTAAGAGAGGCCCTTGGATTCTACATATAGTTCAGCTGCTCAGAAACAAGGTCATATATTGTTGTATATGCCAGAAACACTGGCATTTAACATTTCATCTTGTACTTCTGTTATAGCTAATTTCATTGGTATCTTTTCAGGAGAGGATGTTTCCCTTGAAACTGTAATAAATGTTCCTGCCTTAACATTTTTTCCTGCAGTGCCCTCCCTGTCTGACTGCTTAATTTCTGCACAAAGGTAAAGGAACATAAGGTGGGCAGATGTACTTGTGTATTGACATTACACGTAGCACTTGGCAAGACACATCTCACCCTTGCTCATCCCAGGAGTAGGTTTTTTTTCCCCCTTATTGGCATTTAACGGAAACTTGCAGCAGGCCAAGTGAACAGGAATAACCCGTGACATTACCCCTCCTACCACTGAGTCACTGCTGCTTGGACCAGGAAGGAATCGTGTGCTGCCCTGCTGCAAAGGTGCCTCTAGTTTCTCCAGTATTTGACTGCCTGTTAAATGAATGCTGAGGACTTCATTCTCTGCAGCGTGTCATGATTAATTCATCTCCCCATGCACCCCCCTGTACACGTTGTGTCAGGCTTCATTCATGAACCGAAGAAGTCCTGAGTAATGCTCCCCTACTCACAACTTTGCTTCGCCATAGAAGGTCACAAAATACACCACGGCTGCAGGTGGTCTTACATAAACAAAGCAATCTGGCCAGAGCTCCAGCCTTAGCCATTTAATATTGTCAAGCAGTCATTTTGTTGAAGTAGTTGGATGCCTATAAAACATCTGCAAATGCTAAATTTAAAATACAAATAAAGCCCAAAGTTGGAAACTGCTCAGACTTCTGGTGAAAACGTTGTTTTGTAAAACACAGCTCCTCTTGTCCCATGTAAGTGTGATGACGGACATGGCTGAACAGCTGAGTTCTGATAGTACCAAGGAAAGTGGCCTGGGTGCAGAGCTCTGCCTCTTTTATTCCTGCAGGATCACAGCCCAGAGAAAAAGTGATGGGAGAGCAATAAAAATCAGCTTGGTAAGTGGGGGGGAGAAGGCTCAGGGTGATATTCTTGCAGATTGTGAAACCTAAATTAAACAGAAGAATGAAATCATCTTTCTGGTACTTATTTAGCACTTGGCTGAGATGTTAGACCCTGTCCTGGGAAAAGTCCATAAATGGTATCACCCCGTGAGCGGACAGACAGCGAAGGCGTTAAGTCATGGGATGCTCATCTGAGAGGGAGCTGCCTGCCGACTTTCTGCCAGCCCCCACGGGGACTGTCACGCCCTGCTGGAGCAGAATTAGAGGAAAATCACCTCATTCTGCCCTGCTGCCGTATGGATGTGGTTAACTGTGGTGCGCAGCAAGGTAAGGAGCAGTGCCGATGCTCCCTCTGCTCCCTTCCACCTGCTCTGCACCAGCTCAGGGCTTGCAGCATCTGCTGAGGATGTGGATGAGCAGTGGGAGCTGATGGAGGAAAAAGCCAGGAGGCGGCTTAACATGGGAAAAGAGCTTACAAGAAAAGGGCTTGGGAAGGGAGGGGTGTGCACCTCACCTTCTTCTAGAGAGGAGCAATAACTTGGCTAAGCCTCCCTGCAGGAAGCCAGCAGGAGCCCTTTGGGTTCATTTAGCATTTAACAAATCTGAATCAGGAGGGAAGAGGAGGAGAAGAGTGAAAGGGAATCAGCGGTGATGTGTTTCTCCTGGTTCATTTTCTAGCCCTGCTGATTCTCCAGTGAACACCCGCACCCCATTCCCTGGGTCCTTCTGTCGCGGGAGGTGCAGCAGCAGCAGTGGGGCACATGGATGCAGAAGGGACCAGCACCGCTGTCAGGACCGTCACCAGAGGCTCCCTGGCAGCCGAGGATCCCTCCAACAGCAGGAGTAGCTGACACTGCCCTCGTGGCTGTCCCGATGGGTGATATATTGCAGAACTGGTTAATACGATTATTACATTGCTTAAAGTCCTCACAGGATCACCACCTTCAAATGAGGTATCTGTGCCGTTCAAGGCATGGTAAATCTTCATCAGAAGACAAATAATTCACCAAATTCTCCCTTCCCAGACACTGGATGTCTGACAGGTACCTCCCCAAATTTTCTAGAGTGTGACTGTCACCTAAAGGCCACCCTCCAGCTGCCCACAGATACTGCTGCTTTGCATCCCACGCAATCCACTTCTGTTGCAAGAAAAACACCCACATTAATGATATGTTCAAACTGTAACAAAGCAGTTAATCCATTCACTAATAATTTTCTGCTGTACAGCCTATCAAGTAATGAACATTTAATGACCCATTTATTTTCCTAAAAGCTGCTGCATGGCACGGTGGAATCAATACAAAAGATGACCATTTTCACACATCAGATAATCTTATCTACAAGGTTAAGATAATATTATGTTAATGTTTCCTGCATTATCTTGCATACTTTTGACTCCTTTGAGAGGGAATCATTTGGTTTTAGCAGCTCCTGCAAGCATTTTCTCTTCCTGGACAATTTCTATTTCATTTCTTCTTTACAATTGTTTCCTGCACTTGGTCAGGTCCAGTAAACACTAGTGGAAAAACAACTAAATAAAAAAATACCTTAGTGCAGGCAAATGTTGTATTTGACCTGCTTTAACCTCCGATCTGCCCTGTGAAGTAGAATCGGAGAAGAGAGTGAGGAAGGGCTGAGCTCGAGTGCCGCTCTTGAACGCGCTTCCGAGTGCTTGCTATGAATAGCTGCCAAGCAGAAATTATAAACAAACAGAAACAAAATTTAAAAAAAATAGAAAACATCAAAATAAAAACGGGCTCAACCTGCAGTGCATCCAGATTCCGGCCTAGCAGGCATGGAGCCAGCGCCAGCTGCCCATGGATTTTCCCTTGCTGGAGCTGGAGGTACTTTTTGGTATTATTCTCTGGGAAACCCAAACCTCAGCGCAGACAGGCGGGCAGGGACCACCTGAAGGCCCAGAGGAGCAGAGGGGACGCGCTCGAGGGGCAGTGTCCCAAGTGCTGCGTGACCGTGTTCCCACATGGGCACATAGGAGCCTGCAGCCTGCACATGGGCCCGGCACACGTGTATCACACGTGAGCGTGACCACAAAATCCCCCTAGCACCCTCCATGCTGGCAGCAGCAAACATATTTAGGGTGCTGGACAATGTCCCCCTCCTGTAATTTTAAGGTATATTCAGAGCCCTCACATGCATACATGGTAGCTACCTAATATACACATTTAGGAGTCTCCAAGTGCTCATTCGCCTCAGTAAATATGACCAAAAGGCTCATTATGGTCTGTTGGGTCAGAAAGCAACTTCTTTTAAAAGTCCCACAGTGCTGATTTGTACAAGACACCTCAACAGCTCCAACAAAAGTCTTACTAATGCACCAGATAAACAGCACACATTACAACGTCCCTGTGCAACCTGAAGGCCTTGTTTACACCAGTCTTTTTCTTTAGCCTTCCTCTTATTACTTGTGAGCCAGTGATTGCACAAGCTGAAGACAGAGATTTCCAGAGAAAAAAAAGCCAGCAAATTCTGTGAGAACCGAAGCCCCAGGTCTCTCAAGGCCTTCAGAAAACCTGCAGCACAGCTAGTCACTGGCCTTCACCAGCCCTTTCCTGACATGTCCTGCAGGCTGATGCAAGATGTGCAGGGATCTCCTGGCTTTTGTCTGGTAGCACATTGAAATGAAACCTTCTCACAGCCTTTTGTAGCCTGTTTTGCACCAGATCATGGTCCTCTCACAAGGTTTCTCCTAACATTTCTTGCACTAGCCACGCTCCAAGTAGCCTTTTATGCTCCGCTGTTGACCACTGAAACGCATGACATCTTCACTGCAGTCACCACTGCTTTCCCTAGAGTCCAAACGAAGCCGGACATTAACAAAGTTCTAACGTTCCAGCTTCAAAAGCACAGTGCTGAATTAAAATCAACACCTCCATTTCACTGCCAGATGTTTTTTTAATGATCCTTTCTACCAGTAGCACCCAAGATTATACAATCTGGCAGCACTATATTAAAAAAGATTACACACATGCATAGACGTAGTGAAAACGAGGGAGTTTTGCTTATTCACTGTGTGCGCTTGCCTGCAGCGGGTGTGCAGTAGCTGCACGCTTTCCCCGTGCGATCAGTCAGTTTCTCTCCTGTATGTGCAGTTCTTTCATACGGCAGCCTGGGAGAAAGAAATATTTGTGAAAGCTGGAAAATGAGATGGCAAAGCCAAGAAAACCTGGCAAGCGAGCTCCGTTTGGTGCCCTGCCACAGACCGCTCCTCAGTTCTTTCTCTGTGCGTGTGCAGGACCTGCCATCGCTGACCACGTCCTTAGCTGCTGCCGCACTAAAGCTAATAAACAATCTTATTATGAAATGAGCACTGATACTGCTTTTTCAAGCGAAATTCCACATCAAGGTGACAGGGTTCCACTAAGGCTCCTTTTGCTGTTTTTTAAAGGCATGAGTAGGCTCCTACCACCAGTCAGTGCTGCCAACTTTCAAGTTTTCTAATGGGCCTCGCAGTGTTGGGTTTGCTTCTGTCAGCTTTGAAAGCCCCAGATCCACTGAGCTCGACTGTCTTTGACTGTGTTTTCAGTCTTTGCGGTTGTACAGAAAACCTTGAAAACAAGGACTGATCAAATACTGCACCTCCAAAAGCAATGGAGATATATAGAGATATATATATATAAAGAATGGATTTTTTTTTTCCTTTTTTTTTCTTTCTCTGAAGGAGACAAACTTGACTCCTTCAAGTAACAAAATGGGAGCAGGCAGCTCTGGCAGTGGATCTATTTGCTCAGTTTGTGAGGATATATAAATAGGAGGAAGAGATTTTTTTAAAAGTGAAAGAACTGTTCTTCTCTATTCTTTTTGTTTGGTTACCTTTAGAGATATAGTCATATTTTCAGCATTGCAGAGCAACCAATAGCCCCCACAAGGAGGACCTTTATGTCAGATTCTAACAGAATCATTTCACTATGAGGCATGAACAACATTGTATCCCTTCCTTAGAAAACAAAACAAAAAATTGTGATTAGCACCAATATATAGAATAATTGCTCTTTTCATCTATTCTTTGATGCTTTACTTCTATCTAAATGTGGAAATGAGGAGGATATATACTCCACCATATGGTAAGTCAAAAAGACATAGGTATGACAGAAACGATGGAAGTAAAAATTAGTTCTCTGTTTTGCCATGAAAATTGTTTTTATTTCTTCATTGTAAAACAGATTGAGATTATTTTAATTGAATTCTGCAATTACCTTTCAAAGTCCTGGTGCAATCCACAAATGTGGAAAGCTGGAATAGACATATATTCTTCATACCACCTACAGATGAAAGAAATGCAAAAACTGCTAAAAAAAATGGTTTGGTTTTGTTTTATATTTGCACAACACAATATTTTAACTCTGCTGAGAATCAGCTAATTCTGCCGATGACTCCTCTCTGCTGCAGTCACAGTAGGACATGAGATATAATCAGATGTGCATCTCTGGGGACACTTCCTAGAGCATAAAGAATTTTATCCTGTCTGAGCACAAATACCACTCTCATTTTCTTTATGCCTGCTACAGTTTGGAAAATAAATAAATAAATAAAATAAGAGAGGAGAAGAGAGGAGAGGATTTTGCATGCAGTTTTTACATTGTTTTTATCTATTATGCAGTGCTGGACAACAGTTTTTGCTATGCAGTATAATAAAAGTGATGTGGAAACTAGTGTGGGAAGAGGCTTTCCTTGCTGGCGCTGGGGATCCTGTTGCTCACACAAGCGTGCAGGTGCTTCCATTGACTTCATGGAGCTTTGGATCAATTGCTTTTCAGTGAGCAAAATGACCTGATCTACTTTAGCTTGCAAATTAGTAAAGGGAAAAATTCTGCTTACCATGGGATGGTAGGAGAGCATAAACCTTATGCAAACCCCCTGTCGCAGCAGGAGGACCTAAAGGAGCCTATCCCACTGAAATGAGCCACAGTGACTCCATTAAGAGAAATATGCCTCCCCCACTCACCCCGAGAGGAAACTGTGTTAAAGCCTAAAAGCCTTGCAGCTATAACTAAACTTCAGTATTATTGCACATCCACTGCTGTAAAGTCAGGGGAACCAAAGGGAATACTGTAAAGAAGCCGTCCTGGAATGAGAAGGGAAATCCCTTGACAATTGGACGATTGCTTAAAATTAGTCCCCCTACACAAAAGCAACTATTTTCATCAAGCCCATGAGAATTAAGCTCTCACACCATGGAACAAAAAATAGATAGAGAGACAGGTTGAGAACACTGTTTTACATAGTTCCACAGATCAAAACCATCTACTATTGCTTAGAATAACAGTGGCAAGTGATTTTAAAGGAATAGGCACTAGAGAGGCCCATAGTCAGAAAAAGAGAAGACTGACGTTCTCTGCAGCAGAGCTGAGGACAAAAAAATGACAAAAGAAACTTTTCCAGAACATGCCAGGAAAATTCCATGAGATAAGGTCGTTGCAGCAAAAAGGCTTGACAAGAAATGGAAGTTTGAACGACTCATTAAAATGGGTGAAAACAGAGCAAAGACTGATGAGTTCTGGTTCTGCTCTTTCATTATCTGACAAGGAGAATGCCTCAGTTTTCCCATCTATAAAATGCACTGGCTAATCGTTTCTCTGTCAACATGAAGGTAGTCTGCTATTAGAGGCAGTTCAGATTGTTGGGAGAACCTTGAATACTGGGTGTTGTAAGGATTATACTTGATTTATTTCAAGGGCTGCTGTTCCAGGAATCTATGAACAGATGGGAGAGTCAAGCAAAGGGGCCTTCTGGCTCTTTCGGCTCCGTACTCTTAACCTTTCCCTTGCAAGTCCTACCCCTTAAATACCAAAAAAAAAAAAAAATCCCTTTGCCCTTATGAACCTTTCTGGTATTGCCATTTTCACTGGCTATTCTGCAACAAAACCCTGTTCTCCATTTTTTTCTACCCTCTCTATATTCTCTCTGCTCCTTCTTTTTTTTTCACAATTTGATCAGGAATTGGCCCATTGTCTTTCAAGCTCATGTGAATTGTTGTTTTTCCCACTTACCCAGTGGATTCTCATTGTTAATATGTGAGTTGTATGATTACCCACAGCTGGAAATTCACTTCTGTAACCATATAGCTATTTCCTGTATTTTTAGAACTGGCTTTTTCCAGCTCCTCTTACATCTAGTCCCAGTAGTACTGGTTTAAATAGAAATTTATATTTATCTACAAAGCAGTGAGTCCTGCCGTTCCTCAGGGGACACAGGAATCATTCCCTATCTCACATGTGACAGTTCTGGGGAAATTGGTCTGGGATGGCAAGAGAGACCTACAGCTTGGCCATTACTCTTCTGAGCGTAAGCATCCTAAGAGCCTTGGTTCTCATGGGACACAAAGCAACCTGCAACGTACAATCTGTCCGTACATATCCCACCTAGCCTCTCTATAAAGCACACTGCAAAGAAGGTGCTTGCCAGAAGCATCTTAATTGCGCTCAGTGCAGCACAAGATAGGAAGCTCGTTTGCTGCTTTTATGGCTATTAGCAGCTTTCACTTCTGCATTGACTTGAGAAGGGCTCTTCAAGGTGGCCTGACACCAGTCTGTAGGGCTGAAACAGATGGTTATTTGTGGAGTATGAGGAGACACTGTTTGATCTCAAAGACTAGAAGGAGTAAGAGTGACAAAGAGTGTGTCTACTGTGTGGGTAGAGGACAAATTGCTCCACTGGCCTGATATACAAAGAACAGGGTGAGTGTGAACAGCAAGCAGACAAGGTAAGGGGTAATAGCTGAGAGGTTCTCTTTTTCTCAAGAAGAGTAGCACATGGCACAGGACATGCAAGGACCAGCAGAAACATTGGAAAAGCCTCTCAATGCTGTTCACCGTCCCATTTTCTAAAGTTTTTTTTTTCAATCCTGAGAGAATCTGGGATAAAGCGAGTTCCCTGGAGAAGGAAAGGCAGCGCTGTACCCTGACAGTCCTCTTGTATCTGGTTATCACCAGGCTCTGCAAGCCAATAACTTCTGTCTCTCTACTTTGCCAAAGATAGCGGAGATGATGCTGACATCAACCAGTGATTCATATATCTCCTTCCTCCCTTTTACTAGGAAGGTTTCTTTCTTCTGTACTATAAGAGCATGTGCATAAAGGCCTGACAGAATTGTCCATACAGACAAAAATGTGTAGCAAAGGGTGGAGTTTTTTTTTGATGAAAATATAGCTGAGAAATAGAGCAAATTGAGAGACCTGCTAGTCCTATAGCCAAAAGATCTTTCTTTTAGTACTGTTAATTTAAGATCCTGCAGTCAAGTTATCTCAATTCTTTACCTGCAAAGAGAAAGGAAGGAAATGTGAAGAAAATGTGTTTGTTGGGAGGCAAAGCCAAAGTACCACCTCATCTGACGACAGGAGTCATGCTCCATGCTGTCACCTACCATTCAAAGAGGCTAGAGGAAAACACAGTATCTAACTTCTCCTGAGCTTAAAAAAATCCTGAGCTTATGAAGTTACATTAAATACTACCAGGAACAGATCTTGCACATCCTTACAGAAACCTCTGAGGTTGTGTTGCCCCAGCTGCTAGGTCCCCACAGTGCAATGCTGCCTGAATGCATCAGCTTGGGACCAAAACTTGGATCAGCACTTGGCTCACATGGTGGGAGACATCTGAGTCTCTGCCCCACACCCTGAGCTCCTCCGGTGCTGGGAAGATGCTGGGCAGAACATCCTCTGTGCAGAGAAAGTGAGTGGTTTTAAACCTAAGTGAGCACACCCCGATCATCTCTGATTTCTGCTATGGGATCATTTTGTTTTAGACCTCTCCTACAAAGACATATAACATGAAAAGACTCAGTTTTCCACAAAGAAATATTTTGCTGTACAAGTGTTCCTGTGAAGACATCATTTCATGACTGCCCCAGTTCAGTTTAGAGAATGCGTGTGGGGAGGAGGGGTTAAAAATATTTAAGAAGAAAGTTTCCCCAGAACTACTCCCTGTTGAGTACACAGGGGGGAATCAGCTTTGACAGTTTAGTTTTAAACAAGAGATAACATCAAATAGACCCATGGGACTGGTTCCAATTATCAACCCAAACAAAAAGAACAGCTGCACCCAAAAAGGACTGTACTTACAGTCATATTTCATTTTAACCACATTACAAAAAAAAGGTCTTATGATATACAAGGGTTTTTATTTTTATTCCACGATGTATTTAGTAAGTCACCACATCATATGTCAGAGAGATGCACAGTCAGTTAAGCAAGCATTTCATTAGCATTGCTTTTCTACTCACTTTAAAATGTCTTGGGTTAATCAAACTATTACACTAGAAGGGAATGCTACAAAAAGGAAATAACTGACAACTCTACCTACAAAAGCCATGACTTGATGTTGATATTGTTCCTGGTTGCCTGTCAAGGTAAAGTATCCTGGGATTGTATTTCCTTGGACTTTTTACAATGATAATGAGAACAATTATATTTCTCCATCTGGAATCCATTAAATATGATTATGATTGCTGACTTTCCTATCCTTATTACGATCTGGATTAGCTAACCCCATTACAAAGACCATGCTCCCAAAGCTCAGTTGCAAATACGGTTATGTGATTTCCTGTCACCCAACCAGAGCGTCTTTCTCTCTCTTTTTTTTTCCCTCTGTCTCCCAGTTCTATCCGTGTGCCATTTTGCAAACTATTTTGCACTTGTCTTAATTATAAGAACCTTAATAGGCTCAGCCTCCCAGGTGACCTACATTTGCAGGTGTTTAAGGGGAGAAATATCAGCTGACCTATGTGGTAATGACTCTTACACTGCCTCAGCCAAGCAAATGGATATTGCTTGCAAATTGCATGTGGTACAGGATAGAAACTTAAACATCCTAACCATTTATTTCATGTAGTATATGTAAAGATTGAGTGGAAAGAATTAAGAAAGAGTAGAAAAAATAAGGAAGATGTTATTACAAAGAGGGGAGAAGGCAGAGGTTTTGTACTATAAATTTAATAAGCAATTCAGAAGGCTCAATCTTTGGCTTAAGGCTTCCTAAAGCCTCTGGTTTTCATTCTGTTCTTATCTGTACTATTAGTAAATCCACCAATTTCATCAAATTTATACCTATATAAAGACCAGAATATATCCTGATTTATCTGTAGAGGGTTGTTTTATGAACTTTCCTTAAAGAATCTGTTAAAAGAAGAAATGTTTTGGGGTTAGGTCAGATTCACTGTGTTTCAGTGCTGAAACAGATTTATCTCAAAGTCTGTATGTCTTTAGCTGCCAAGTTTAATGTGATTCTTCTTACATGATAGTATCTAGTGTAGCGATGACACTACAAAACCGTACAATCAGGCTAACTCCTTGACCCCAGACAAGTGTCCTTGGGCCAGACTTCCAAAAGACATTTTTCTTGTGTCCTGTAGGGCTCTACAAGGACTGATTTCAGAAAAAGCTCTTGCTTTGACTGTGCACATGAACCCATACATTTTCCTCAATTACTTCCTCTGCTGTACATCAATCCTCATCTACTGTTTTGAGCGCTAATTTAGAGCTTGGTTGATGCATTATAGCTTTGCACAGCCAGCTCAGGACTTTCAAACTGTTTGCTTTGTGCTTTGATTATGCATTCATTTTGACTTGAAAAAGGATTATATAATAATAAGCAGCATTTCAACAGAAGCCAGTTGTAGCTGTTTCTATCTATAATGATTGTTTAATGACTACTTAAGATGTGCTGCCTGGGGTTGTCTAATCAGCCAGTTTTTTATTAACTTTCAATACATTCATAGAGTGATACCTAATCAGTAGCTCAATTTTAGCACTGAGCAAGGTAGAGTTTTATGTAGGAAAAATTTAAAGGTCAAACATTATTTATTATCATTATTAATTATTCTCGTGGGCATTTATAAGGTACATATTATCATGACATCTAGGAAAACACATAAATTAGAACAAAGAATGTTTCCTTGGCCTACATTTTCTTCATTAAACCGTAGGATACCAGATTTAATTCCAAACTTCTTGAAGGCAACAGAGAAAACCCCTCCAGTGGGTCCAATGCGTTTGGAACTGACTCATGGTAAGAACTGTTGTTCATACTTTCCTCCTTTTCAATCCATTTAAGCTGTTCTCTGTTCACTGTTACATTTAATTGTTTTTTTTTCTAATTTCAGAGTTATGGAAGCAATGCTTTCCTAGCAAGTTGGGGAAACACAACTATGACAGGAATTTGAGAATCGTATGACTTGTAGAAACACTCTAAGTGACCTAAAACATAAATTCTCACATTTTTTTAAGGAATTAAACACTGTTGAATTCACGGCACTTTAATGAACCCTTACTATGCATCAGCAAAACACTAGCCACTGACAAGCCATGCTCCTTTACCACTGTATGAGCTAGAAGGTGTTTGCTTAAAATTCATTTAAAAAGCTTTACGCTGATGCATTATCTCATGTTTGTGAGCAGCTAAGGACACGCATGTGCCACTTTTCCCAGCTCAGCTGACATGCAGCAGTTCATTAAGCCACAGTAACATGATCATGTTTTAAGAACCCCAGTTGTCATAACTGTGGCTGCCACTGATTTGCTGTGGTCACACTGAATTCTATCAAGTACCACTACTGTGAGATGTACATTAAAAAGTAAAAGCTTTCTAATTAAATCTCCTTTAGTGCCTAAATTCAATTTCCAAGTTATTTGTTTTGTGACTCATTTCCAAGTGCCTGCAACACATATCTTCTTTGCAGTTTAAACCGCCTTGTCTGTTTTCTTCTCATTTCTGTCCAAATCCTTCTAGTTTTTCTTTCCTTTCTACTCTACCTTGCTAATAGCAAATTTGAAAGGCCACAGTGAATTACACAAAACAAGCACTAGCCACAATAGCAAGAGCACTGGGTACCCTGACATGAAAAATACTCTGTAGGAACTTTATGTTGTTTTCCTGCTTGGGAGGAAAGATCTTATAGGATCTCTGGACCCTGTGAATCTAAAACCCATAGCCAGTTTGCAATGCAAAAGATACCATATTTTGTGATATAGGCCTAAATCAACAAGGCCCTTGGGCTAGTGCTTTTCTATATGTGCTGAAGTACTTGGGAGCTTACGTACCTCAACACCCAATACAGCAGCACTTGAGGACACTTGACACATTCCAAGATCAAAACTATTTGGTCATCATTTGCTACAAGAAAAAATGAATGGTTTTCATTCCTTTATATTCTTCTATACAGATCGACATACAAACTTGTTCTTGTGGAGTGACTTACTGCAACCCAAACCCACGCAGCAAAACCCTATCATAAGTTACATGTAAAGTTTTTATGGGGTGAACTATGAACTTTAAGAAGTCTGGAATCTTTAGCAATTGCTTATTGCCTGCAGGATAGATGCAGTTAGTATAGTGCCTTGTGGGCATGCCCTTAGCTGCAATCCTTATTGATGTTCCTTTGCTACTGCTTTCAAAACTGTTAAAATTCCTTCGCTCAAGTGTTCTTAGCGCTTATGTTGATAGGGAATACTTCAAAGGATACATCTTTACTTTATCAAATCTGCTCTAATTTTGTAGATAGAATCAAAGAGGTTCATTTTAAGTCTAGTCAAGTTTGCCAACTGTCCTAAGCTCAAGAAATCAATTTTGTGTTACCAGGTAATCAACCTAAACGAACAGCCTGGAACACAACAGAGCAAACTTGTCCTTGGTGAAACTACATTTGCTTCATGACATTTACACTGGAAATGATTCAGGTCCACTGTTCTTCCTCCCATTCCTTTTTTGTTTCTTCCCTTTTCTCTTTTTCCCTCTGCCCCTCATGTAACTCCCTGGCTGTACTGGATGAGCAGCTGACCCCAAACATGTGTCAATAAAACAGCTTGTTTCGCTTTCTCACAGACACTTTCCTCTGGAGTGAGGCACTTTCAGGGTGTTCTGATAAAACTCTTACAGCAACAAGGTGTTTAATGAGGGTCTGTGCATTTGGCAGGCTTTTATGAACAAGTGGCAAAAGGCAAAATGGGAGTTTTGCAGCTAAAGCCCTGGACATTATCCTCTACCAACCATGACAAGCAGAACATTTCTTTTCTCTTAATTTAATTGCTTAAAAAATACAAACTTTATGTCAATGCTAGAGACTTGTCCCTAGTTTTGTGTCCAGGTTCACAGATATCTGTGCTTTTAGCTGAAGCTTTGAACTGAGTTGTTATGAATTCTGTAGTCGTGGTACAAAAGGGATTTTGTTTGTTTGTTTTTCCCCTGTTAAATAATTGTAGAGAGAATCTAAACTAAAGGAATAAATCTGAACACACTAAACAATTTCTGCAGGAAAAATATGCAAAACTTACTTAGAAAGCAATAAACCTTTTTCAGCAAGATTCTTATCTCCGTTAGGGAGCAGATCAAATGCACAGAACAGAAGTTCTGTAGAAGGGTTATCAAAAATCCTCATTCATATCCCAGTTGCATGAATAGACCTTTAAAAACGGTTCACACCATGAAGTGGGACCTGGCCTACTTCAGGCCTTAGGAATCGCAACATGAGTTTGGTTTTGTTCTTTTTGTAAGTCTTCTCTCAAGTGCAGGCTGAGAAAAGTTTTGTCTCAAATGAGACTCCTAGTCTTCAGAACCATTTATATTATGCTCTTCTAACATAAACCTCACACCATATGCTGTAGTCTAAAGATTATAACCCTTTCAGGAAACTTGTCTTTCGGTAGCTATCCAAAATCAATGGATTCTGGAATGCAGAACAGGAGACAGAACTGAAACTTCCTGAGACGCAAGATTCACTCATCAACAATTCATTCCACAGAGTATCCACAGCTTCTTGGAGGTGAATATCCTCTTGCTTCATAAATTTCACCTCCAAAAGTGTTCTCTGTTTTTATTTTTAAGAGCATTTTGATTAGAACTTAAAAAAAATAAGTGTGAAGTGAAAAAAAAGTGAAGATAGTCCTATCTTCAAATTAAAAACTCAGTCGCAAAAACCTGTTTAGGAGAGTTGTTACCTACTGTTGATATGAAATTCTGGCCTCAATGCAGCCAATGGAAATTCATAAAACAAGATGAAGAAATCTACAGCCATCTGCCTTGTCTACGCTGCTTTTTGCTTGAAGACAGTTCACATGTCATCAGCTGAAAGATGTGGTAAAGTCTCCTCAAAGGATCAGATCAAAAAATATGTAAAATATATAGACAATATACATAAGGTTCCTGAATAGACTAATTTCAGCTAAATCTGCTTTTTTTCATGCTTTCTATTGCCTGGCTCCAGGCCTTCAGTTAATTAGAAATTTACTTACATGCAATTCAGGCTGCGTGAGTCTGGGTTCAGAAAGAAAACTCTGTGTGTGTTCCTAAGAGCTAATCCAAAGAGGACAGTGGGTGAGGGCTGTATGTCCAGGTGTACAAATACAGCGTATGGCTATTGCGGGTATAGGCCAATAAAGCATCTGGGTGCTTATATGGAGAAGGGTCTACATGAAAGAATCTGCTCTGCCGACCTATGTAGTGGGCACATCTGTGCGAGCGGTGAGAAGCAGACACGTGTGTGTGTCCATGAGGCTGATGGGCCCCACGCCGATGCGACCGGCGCTGCATCCCGTGTTCCCGAGCAGAGGGCAGTGTGAAGCACAGGAGCAGCATCGGCTGCCGGGCAGCAGACGTGACTGACACGCAGCATTGTGCCGCTCGCAGCCCTGGTCGCATGCCCACACGGTCCCGTTTGTCGTCCTCGGTGCTCCCCGGGGTCCCTGCAGTGGCAGCACAGCATGAAGTCACCGTGGCTCTTGGGGTGAGAGGCAGGCGTGCAGCCTTTCAAAATAACAGCAACTTTTAAAACTAAAAGTTGTCCATTTCAGCTGGCTGAATGCTTTTACGAGTGTTTTGTGCTTCATACAAGCAAGAAGGTGACAGGATTTTTCATCTCTGTGCATATGATGGTGAAAGCAAGCAAGCAGGGACTCTTCCACTAACTGTGCCTGTTCCCAGAGTTATTATTTGATATTCACAACATGGGATGTTCCTCCCTATTAACCTTTACATTGAGTTTGTGTAATTTCTCGCTGCTTTTCTCCAGGCATTCCCTTATGACTGTATTTTTCCACTTCTTCCCTTTAGAAATGGGAGTGCAATTAGGGTCCAGAGTGACCCCCATGCCACTGCAGGCACCGCAGCCCCCTCGTCCCACACCTGCCACCAAACTTGCCCTTGCTGGGGCATGAGAAGGAAGGGCTCCTCGCCCAAAGGGTTAAGGCATTTTTGAATACAGATTCATATCTTGGGCATAGAAAACAGCACGTCGGATGAACAAGAAAAAAAGATCCTGTTTAGTTTCAGTGTGTGACATTTGCCTGGGGGAAGAAAGTGCAGAGCTCATTGGAAATCCTATTGTTGAAACTCTGACCAGTCAGTTATAAAGTGTCATGATTTAATATGCCAGAGTTTCTTCCATTTTCAGGGTCAATCATTCTGTGCGTGTGTGTGTGTGTGTGTGTGTATGTGTGTGTGCGGTGTGCTCGTGCATTTAAAGAAATATTTTCAGGTTTTAGGTTGTTTAATTTCCTTTGCAGGAACTCATTTTGTTTTCAGCAGAGCAGATCTCCAGCAAGATTACTCTCTTCACAGCACGTGAAGGCACGTTTTCCTACATCAAATCCCTTGATCAAAGCAATGAAAGTTAGAGATTGAAGCAATAATTATGATTTTGATCAAGGTATATTCTATTACATGATTAATCATACATGATATTTAAAAATATCAGGTGCCTGCCTGCTGCTGGTGTGAATTACACCTAAAAACACCACTTATAAAATAGCTAGAAGAAAGGTCAACAAATCTGAGCTTGTTACAGCAACCTGCAAGTCCTACATATTTCAGTGTTTAGACATCAGTTTGCGATACCTGTTTTCTTTTATAACTCTAGGCTTTGTTACCAACTTACCATTAATAGGGTTCAGCCAATGCAGATCTTTTGACTCTTTTTCTCTCTCTGTCCTCACCTGTCAGCCTTCTCTTCATCAACTATATTTATTACAATCAAGCCCTGTCAACTGTCACAGCTTACACACAGTCTGCCAGTAAATATGTCTTTCCAGTCATTAGACATTCCTTCCAGTCACCTTGGGATTTCTACCTTGTCTATCTCACTCCAAAAAAACTTTTGTTCAGAAGTATTAGACTCCCACAGAGCAGTGTCAGCTTGGGGCCATTACTGTAGGAAGTGACAGAAAACACCAAACTGTCACTCATTAGGATCTAGTTTTTTCCAGAGTTGATGTAAGTCAGATTTAGCCCCAAAACGAATCATGATTTATTTAATATATTTGCTTCTACAAGTGTCAGCTCATCAACTTAAAATGTTTCTCCTTTAACTCTATTGAGGCCTGTACAGAAAGTTTTCTTTGAAACCTGGTTTTTGCTCTAAGGCCTAATAATTAGAACAGAATAGAGAACAGTCAAGTTTCTGCTCTACAGGTGCACTTTAGTGGCCCTTGGTTTTATAATTACATGTACAAAGCATTCACACTGGAACTGGGGCTGGACACATGTGAGCAAATGCCACCTGGTGGGTAAGCCCTTTTTATACCGGCTCCCTAAGTCTGAGACGAGAAAATACAAGTTTGAAGAGAGAAAAACAGTTAGGTACAGGCACAAGAAGGAAGAAGAAACAAGTTCCCTGTTATGTCCTGCTTATTCTGTGAAGTGTCCTTCAGTAGATCTCCATCCATTTGGAGCAAAACAATAGCAAACAGGTAATTCTGTGATTGCAGCATATAATAAAGGAGGGTCTTGCTGAGAGACATGGACCCCAGATGGTCCTCTCGGTCCATCGAGTGTGAATGCCAGGCTGAGTCGGTATTTGAGATGGGTACTAGACACATATCCCATGTAGAGCTGGGAAGATTAGGGAAGTGCCTTGGAGGCTGATGGATCACAGAGAAATTTAGAAGCAATTCGTGGAACCTCCACTGGGAAAGAAAAAAAAAATGAGGAAAGAAAGCAGGGATGAAGGTCCAGGGTTATTACCACCAAATTGCTCACACCACAGCCACAGGGCAGTCGGGTCCTTCACTGGTGCAAATCAGCATCGTCCGTCTGGCTGGTGAATTTACAGAGGGCAGTTTATAGAGCTATGTAATCTATTTAAATGCCAATGCCAGATTTTGGGTTCAAATGTGCAGGGATACCATCACTGATTCACTTATATAGCAACTACTAGGGATCTTAGAAACAGTGCATGTGTGCAAATTACTTGGTTTTACTACCAAATGCAACCATCTCTGAGGCAGGAAGAATGTCCTATAAAATTGCAGGTTATACAAAACAGGAATTTAAACACAGATGGTGGAGAATAATTAACGTCCCATAAAATCTTAAGTCACTTGGGGTTTTTAATGGTTACAATTACAAGTTCTTACTTTTTGTTTTCTGAGTGTGAAAATAATGCTTCCTGCAGTTTATTGCCATGTGAGTCTAAGGTTGGAGCTCAGATTATGGCACACATTAAGGGGGTGAACAGGGTTTATGCATAATCTGCAGGAGTCCCCAAAAGTGCTACTGAACAGGCTTGTCTCTGGTTACTGTGTGAGTGGGAACAGGTTTCACCATCAGGGATTTTGGACATCACACATTTGGGGTTTTGAGAATGAACCATGGGATCCATCCAGGGCAATTCCCGTCCTCTTAAATGGTCACTATAGGGGTTCAGCAGACCGGGATGTCGGCACAGGGGCAGCAAAAAACACAAGGAATTTTTAAGCTACTTGTTAGAAACAGCTTTCTGGGCAAAAAAAAAAAAACTGAGAAACCACATTTAAATATTGTGTGCTGTAGCAAAAAGCTGATCCTTCAATATTGCTCTGTTAGCAAATAAGATCAGTTATAAATGCTTCTGACAAGGTTAAGTTCATTCAGTAACCCTTTTGGCAGCTTTATAATTGTCCTCTGTTTAAAGAACAGACGCTCTTTAATGTTTTGGAGACTCTAGGAGAAGTTGCTGCTTACATTTTTTAGCATTGAAACCCCAGGTTGCAGCTGGTGAATATTGTGTAACCTTTCTTCTTTTTGACCTGGCGAGTGATGAAGAGCCACTACCTGCTGGTAGCTAAACATAATTCATCATCATTTACAACTCCTTACTGAAAAGAAGCAGCGTTAATTATAAAACAAGGGAATGGAGTGTAAAAGGCAGGGGGGTGGAGGGATCCTTTACAGCGAGGTGGGAATGCCTGTTATCTGCCAATGCCACAGCCCTAGGTCTGCACTAATTTTGGTCTATTTGAAGCTACATCAAGCTCCGAAACGATGCAGGGATCTGTATTCCAAACATGCTTTTAAATCCCTCGCCATCCTTGTCAGCCTGGTTTCTGTTTCAGAAGTGTGTTGCCCTGGCTGGAGTGTTCGCAGCCCCTTCTGCGTGGGGACAGCAAGGGCACGGCGGCTTCCAAGACACATATTTGCTAAAGAGGATACAACCAACTCCCTGCACAGGAGGGTCTTGCCAGGCTCCTACCAGCTAACATCTCCCTACATCTCCCAGGGAGGCTGGGATGAACCCACCGATACGGCCGTATCAAAGCGTGTCCAGAGTGCCAAGCACAACTAGGCAGCGCCTCCTTCTTTCACAGCCAGGAAACAACTGCATCGCTGCAGCTGTTAATTAGTAATTAACAATGCTAATTGCATTCCAAAGTGGTGCCTACACAACACGTACCAAGGAAGGGTTTGACTGCATTTTGTTATGCCCTTCTGCTGAGAAAAAGTCAACAACACCGTCTGTGGGTTGTCACTAATAAAGTGAGAAGGTCCAAATCCCCAAGCAGCATCCCTGAAACAATGGCTAAAATAATACTGATATGCAGTATAGTAATAAATGAAGCCGATTTTCGTGATTTTCATGAAATGAAGGAACCAGCATAGTCCTTAGGCTAGGGCATGGCAGCTGCACCAAAACGTGTTCCTCAGCAAAACTCAAAGCAAGTTCAGCAACAGGGACATCTTTAAGAGGGGATTTCAATAGCACTGCATGATCCCACCCTCCCTGCAGAGCAGCAGGAGCCACTTTTGCATAGGAAATTGATAATTTCTATCTCTCTGTGCTTTCTACAGTGAATCTGTCCCATGTCCTCTTGGAAGTTGGTCTGACTCAACTGAAATCAGCTGCAGATCTTGCTGGAACTCCAGTGCTGCACTGTCATTTCCTTAGTATCTTTGATTTTCAAGTATTTTTTCCTCAGATGTGTGTTTTTCCATTCATTACAAAAAAAAAAAAAAAAAGGCACCAAACCTGCAGAAAACCCTTCAATACTGGCCCCAAAAAGGATGTTCTAAAAATGAAACACTAGATTCTCCCTGACAAACCACCTAAAACCCTGAACAGAACCAAATGATGTGCTCAAGCTCTTTGGTTTGAAATCAGGCTAAATAAATGTTTGCATCTTGCCTGCAGTGACATAATTATACAAAATGCAACCAACAAAAGGAAATAATAACTGCTAGAGGTTTAGGCGGGGGAAGAAGCAGGGAAAGGGTGAAAAGAAGGATGAATTAAGTGAACCTCAAGGTTAAATGAGTAATGGGTTGGGGCACACAAAAAAATGTAAACAAGAGAAATCTTTCAGCATAATTTTGCAAGTAATGGCAGACTGAGTCATATTATGCAGGTGTACCGAAAGCACTTGGCTGCATTATGCCATTTCAAGTTCTTGCTCCTATTTCCTTTTGTCAAGAGGTCTTTGATTGAAGACACGATTGTCTTGCAAAGAAAGGAGAAAATGTCATGTGAATAGCTCAAGTGATAGACTGCAGTATCTTGGATGCAATGCTAATGGATTTGTACAGTAAATAATCTGGGGCAAGAGAGAGAAACAATCAGACCTTACACAAGTATAAGAGAAAGAGATTTTTTCTGTTTTCTAATTTGCCAGTTCCTCAAAACTATCCTATGTGAAGCATCTGTGCAGCTCCTGAGGGGCAGGAGCCTCTCAGAACTGCTTTGCTAGATGGGGCTGAGCAGCCCAGCACTGTGACTGACTCCCTTGGATACACAGTGCTTCTCCCAGCCCACAGGTGGGAGGCTGGAAATTCATGGGGCTTTTCTGTAGCTGTGTGAAGTGACCTGTGCTTATTCCCCAAAGAAGCTGCAAGAGACCTGTCTTACATGAAGTTTTGCCAATTCAGGGACAGGTGAGCACCTATTAAGGCAGCATGAGTAGGTCCTCTATCAGCCCCAGGTAAGGAGTGCAAAAATCCCTCGTCATGAGTTGGATTCAACTCGTGTTCATGAACAGTTACATAGAGAGGAAACAGGGGAAACCAGCTGAGCAAACCAAACAGAAGCCAGTTTTCCTCGGCAGCAAATCTTTCACAGAGGGCTGTCCCATACCCTGCTATCCAGGCATCCCCATGCAGACAAACTGGTTTTGAGCATCACTCCCTGCACACAGCATTCCAAGTGCTTTCCATGGATCTAGCCACTGTCCCTCAGTTTTCCTGGCCGTTGTCACTCCTCGCAGCTCCTGGTGCTCACCTGCAGCCCTGCTGTGCTCTGATCCTCTCCCCTCACACCTGCTAAGTCTTCCCATTGCTACTCTTTCCCATCCATCCCTCTGCTCAGCTCCTGAACCTATTCTTATATGCTTGTCTGCCATTCGAGCATTTGCAAGCACAGCTCTCATCCCATTCCCCTTCTGTGTCCAAGGAACTAGTAGAAGAGAGGAAAACTTTCTACCTTTGAATCTACCTTGCTGGCATATTGAACAAAACAAAATATTTTTTGTTCTTCAGGTGCCTCAAAGCCAGTGAGGTATGTGGTTTTGATCCACGTGAATGTTGTGCTGCAGTTTCAGTGATTATTGTATTCTTTCTGAAAGTGGGCACTTTGCCTCTGTTTCTCCCTGCACTTTATTTCCCAGTCCCAGAAAGTCTGTCTTCCTGGCTGAGAAGAATTGATTCACTTTGTCAATGTCTATCGTAACTCCACATCCACTCTGAGGGAAAAGTGGACACTGGGAATGCTTTGAGACATTGTCTCCCCTTTGGGAGAAAATCTATTCAACACCAATCGTGGCAGGACAGTGACCAGGCTCAAGCCTTAAGCTCAGCTTTCTGCCCATCTAAGCTGTTGTGAATATTAGATTTCAGATTAGATTTCACATACACAAAAACTACATGCAACTCCCTTTGGCCTTTTGGCTGAGATCAGCTGCAGTACCTGTTTGAGATCTGACACATGCTGCATCGGGGACGACAGCACTCACTAGTGGGGCCATGTGCTCTGTGATCTGACAGATCTCGCCTTTCTTTAGCTCTTCTGATCATATGATTTGACTGCCCTGTGGGTACACCACTCACTCACCTGAAGATGCACAAGGAGCTGTGGGATGCCATCACGCTGTCAAGACGCTTCATGAGATACCAATAGCAGAAGACTTTCTGGAAATGACACCGAATCATCATCCACTTCACGCTGCTAACTTTGTGGTGCCATTTCCTGGAGCTATCTCATCCTGTTTAGGAACAACAGACTCGGTAAAAGGGGCGAGGAATGGCACTGAACATAAAAAGCACCGTTATGTGTTATTGTAGCAGTTGAGGGCTTAGAATGAACCCCAGGGCTCTGAATGACTCTTGGATCACTGAGCTGACTCCAAAAGCTCAGGGGATGGTGCTGGTGGGAGATGGTTGTAGACCACTAAATCAAACCAGAAAGCAGGATGTGTAACTCCTCAAGACCTGTCTGAAAGACTTCATCAGGGAAAACTGCACTGTTAAGGGGGTCCTCAGTTTGGGGGATATATTCCGGAGGTCTCATGCAGCCAGTAAATAAAGAATTACTTGGGTTGCTTGGGAAAAAAAAAAGTGAGACAGAGAAGGAGTGTGAGAGAGAAGTATAGAGTATAATTCTTTTAATGAGAAAGGTAGCAGATCCAATACATCACTCCTGACAGCTGGGAGTCAAGTTGTTACAGGCATGAAAGATGGTGGTCACCAGACACCTATAGTTGCATTACTGTTACAAAAAAAGACAGTCCAAGCCAGAAATATATAAGCTTGGCTCAAAAGAACCAATTAATCAAAAATAAATTGAAAAGAACAGAATTTAGACAGAAAATGCAAATAAAGATTAGAAGTACTTTATAATGAATTTCTTAAACAAGATAACTATAAAACTACCATTAAGTTTAATTCACATGCTATTCCAATTGAAAAAAAATGGTATTTGCAACACTGATAAGGCACAGGATTAATGGGTAAAGAGCTGGGTATGCGGCAGATCTACAAAAGACAATTTTCAACAGGGAGTCATCATTGAATAGGATTTTTCCTAAACAAAGTTCAGGAATGAGGAGCACTAATCTGCAACTAGATGATTTTTTCCTCAGTCGTTTCACTTAGCAAATACTACTAGCCCCATGCCAGTGAATTAATCTTGATAAAAATTATGGCCCCATCAAACTACCTCCCCAAATTGTTTTGGGAAAATTTTATCATCTCATTGAAAATGTTTCTGAGCAGCTTTCTCAAAGGCATTGCTGATCACAGGGGCAGAAGAACAGAAAACCTGGCAGAGTGACAGAAGGCTGTGATGCTGCAGTGAGGCATCATCTGCAACACACTGAGCCTCTTGGCAAGGTGGGGTGGCTTCAAAGAGAAGATGTTCTAATACCGCCCAGAGCAAAATCGTGTGAATGGGAAAGTTTGCCCTTCAGAAGTGTCCATCTATCTCCACTGACTCTTGAGGAGGCCTAAGATGTGAACTTGAGATGGCTAAACGTAGTTGGGATGTTTCCCACTCATAGCAAAGAAAACTTGCCGGCTAGAGAATATGCCTTAGATGAACATATGCTAGACACTAGGATCCAGTTGTCATGCTACAAAAGGACATTACAAAATTGGAGAAAGTTCAGTAAAGAGCCATGGAAATGATTTACTGACTGTAGATAATGTTTGACAGTGAGAAACCTAAAGATCTCACACTGTTTAATTTATCAAAAAGAAGATTAAAAGGTTACTTCATTGCAAGTAGTATCTCACAGGAATGCCACGTACGGTAATTCTCTTTAATCTAGCAAGAATGGCACAAATATTTAACATTGAGGGTGATTAGCTACTAGAATGAGCCACCAAGGGAAGAGGTGGATTCTTTTCCTCTTGATTTCTTCAAATCAGGTCTGAATGCTTTTCTGGCAGATGTCCTTTAATCAAACAAAAGATATGTGTTAGTCAGATGCAACTTTCTGGGCTGAATACAGGGAAACTAGGTGGAAAAAAAAAGAAAGAAAGAAAAAAAAAGCTCTCCTGGCCTCAGAAAAAATCTACAAATCTGTGAATGCCACATGTAATCTGAATGTACTGCAGGAATCAAAATGTTCAAAGTGTTTTCCACTTTAAGAGATAAGAACCCCTGGAGAGTATGTCATGACAAGCTCCTGTGTTTATGAACAGCAGTCAGGGCTCTAAAAACTTGGTGTCTAATCCAAAACCTGATACTGCCTCTTTCTGTGGCCTAAGCATGGCCTGTTTCAAACAGGACTGTCTGAACAGAGCCGCACCAATGGTCAGAATGGTCTGATTTTCCTGAGCTGTGAGCAGGCTGCGTTGCAGTGCAGTGGGGCTTGGGAGCACTTAGCACCTTCAGATGTGAATTTAGACACCCAGTGAGAAGAGAGACTTTGGTGTCATTTCAAAAGCATCACAAAGATGCTTAGGAAACCCAGTCCTCACTTCCAGTGGCTTGTATACTGCTAGATCAGAGCAGTGCTTTTAAAATCCCTGCATTTCGGCATCACCTTTCTTTGTCTCTGTTCTCTCAGTTGTGGAATAATCACATTTCCTGGACTGGACAGCTGAAAGCATTAACATTAGAGCACAAATTTGCAACCTAGAGGTCCGCAGGCCTCTGGGGCGCTCTGTGGTTGACTTCTAAGGTTTGTGTAAGAAACCAGTCCATTTATGCTGTGCAGCACTCTAAGAATGTGCATTTCAAAAGGGATCCACTCCTCTGGAAAGCACTTCATAGTCAACAAATCAAACATGGTGAGAAATACAAAAGCAGCAACGGGGAAACATTTGGTAGGTGACCGGTCACCAGCAGTTGCTTTCCGTGGACGTGAAGACCCTCCTTCAGGAGCCAGGAGTGGAAGTGTCCTCCCCAGTGTGAACTTCAGTGGCTTGCGTGGCCAAAGACTCTACACTTTATCTCGTGGTACAAAGAAAAGCCACCCCAAGCCATGGAAATCAGCCAAACGGGTTGCAGGGAGCGATTTCACCTAAAGCATTCCCCCATCCTCTAGCCCCCTTGCTGACGCTGTCCATCGAGCCCCAGTCTTGCCACCATCTAACAGGACTTGATGCCTTTCTCTCCCGGGTAGGTGGCCAGGCCTGTGGCACTGACAGGAGCTCTGGCTGCCCCCACGCACACATTAAGGATCACTTCTCATCTTCGTCTCTAGCTTCCATCACTATCACCTATTCCCAGGGGTTTGGAGCAGAAGGGAGTTTTCCTCCATGAACTCTCAGGCTGCAGCTTCAGCTCAGATGCAGAAGTGCTATTGAAAAGGTGAAAGCTTAGAGTCTGGAATAGTGACACCAGCCACTGTCTCAGCAGCTCTCCTGGCAACAGATTCCCCCTCTTATCTGGAAAGCAGAGGGCGGGAGAAGAAGCCAACAGGTGGGATGCAAAATTGTGCGATTCTTTGGGACCTGAATTCTGCGCTCTAAAGGTGTCTGTGACCCAGGTGGCCTAAGCAATGGCTCTGCACAGGACAGAAGACCTAGAAATTGTACTGAGCACCAAGCACCTCAGGCAGGAGCATCCAGCTCCCTCTGTCCTCAAGTGTCCTGGTTGCCACTAGGGATATGAATCACTAGGGATATAAAGATGTGTAATAAGCACCAAGTATTGAAATGGCTTCAAAATTTCATTCAAAATAAAATTCAAATTCATTTTGGGTTTGGCTGCTCCTCCAATGATAACTTTTGCCGTAGCTGTGGGACTGTGCGGTTCATTTACACCTGTGCAAAGGTTCCGCTGCTTTACATGCTTTTTAAAGCATTTTTGACCGTATCTTTTATCATGATTTTCTTTTTTATTATTGCCAAACGTCCTCTAAAATCAGCCTAACAATACACATTTACAAGAGGCATTCATCTCAGTTTTTAATCTTGGAATTCTAGCTCTTCTTTAATCTTAATGCTCCAGCTTTTGTATTTGCATACTGAGTTTAAATAAACAGCCAAGGTATCAAATAACAAAGCATGGGAGCTCTAAGAACTAAGATGTTAAATAACAAGCGTATATCATAATACTTGGGCTTGACACTGGGCATTTTGAAATATCACATTGCTGAAGGAGAATTCACAACGCTATTTCATTGACATCTGACTGGAAATTCTTTTATCATTTTGACATTATCAACAGCATTATAAAAGAGGCATTCTCTTTTTTTGTTTAGATACATAATTTATGATTTTATCAATAAAGGGTTATTTTTTTAACAAGACATAGCTGCGGAAAGCTTTGTGCTGGCTTTTTAAAGCACTAGTGACAATACTACATATCTATATATATCTGCTACAGTCATTGACCCACCTTTCGCATTTTTTTGTGCATGTACATGAATATATATGAGAGAATGCATAAGTACATATATAAAACGTGCTGTGATTAACATTTTTAAAAAAATGTTAATTTAAAATTTAACATTTTAAAAAGTATACATTTCTTAAGATATTTATTTGAGAGATTTATTTAAGAGAAACAAAAGTATTGATACCGTGTAAATTATGTGTTTACACCGAGTTGCAGATGTCACTAAGGTAGTTCAGCATAATAAAACCAGGTGGCAGGTGGCGGGGAGCAGTGCGTAGGTGAGCGTGAGTTTCGCTTAACCTGCACCCGCAGCCCGGAGCTGCGGCGTGGGGTGCCCCAGAGCTGCTGAAGCTGGAGCTCCCCCCGGCCCCGACTACGACTGGAGCATCCAGGAGGCACCAGGGACCTCGTGGGACATCACGAGGCGGCCGTGGCGGCGNTGAGTTTCGCTTAACCTGCACCCGCAGCCCGGAGCTGCGGCGTGGGGTGCCCCAGAGCTGCTGAAGTTGGAGCTCCCCCGGCCTCAACTAGGGCTGGAGCATCCAGGAGGCACCAGGGACATCGTGGGACATCACGGGGCGGCTGTGGCGGCGCCACCCCATCCTCCCCACCTCTTCTACACCTGCCAAGGGAAGGAAGAGTTAAACCATGCAATTTTTTTTTCCCACTGCTACTTCCTATCACTGCTTAAATTGCTGGTGCTTTGTACATCTGGTTCAGTTCATTCCACATGATTCAGGTTCTCATTTTTCCCCTCCCTCGGGGACAACTTTCCTGAGTCTCGCTGTGGAGACTGACCCTGGTGCCAGCAGGATAGAGCCCTAGGAAGTCCCAACAGCCTCATCCTGACTGCGAATACCCAGCTGGGCTTTAAACGCATTGCATCAGAGAGCAGTAGGTCACCACATTAATCAGGAACTCTCAAATCCTCTGAGATAGCTTGTTGGGAACTGCTACGGGGTTCTGGCTAGTCTTAAACATAATTTAAAAGACTTCGGGGTTATTTTAAGACTTTTCCTTCCCTTCAGCCCTATCTCTATGTAAATGTTCTCTCCCGTTTCTCACTGCTGGCTGCTCGTAGCAGACACATTATTTTGCTTCTCTGGCCTACTTTGTTTCAGACAAAGTTTTGACTATCCAAGTTCTTTTTTATTCCATTTTACATTTTTAATGCTATGTTGTAAAACGTCCTTCCTCTTGAGCAGTAATAAAAACCTTTTTTCCCCACCCCTCCCCTCTTCAGATTTCTTTTATAACACATTCAGCATTTTCTGGGACATAATTAAAACATCAAACAGTTTTCCTGCTGGTTATGCTAAAATCTGAATGCTTGAGTCTGCTGGCATTATTGAAAATTAAAATGTACTATTCTTGAGTGTATTTAGGATGCCCTTAAATAACTATCAAAAATGGTTTTGTTCTTCTTTATATGAAGACTGGCACCATAATGTTAAAATACCTGCATTAAATAATGTCTCTAATTGGTAGCATGAGGATACTTTTTAAAAGTATAAAATATGCAATTTTTTCACTATTTTTCCTAGGCTAATGTGGCTAATTTCCCCATACAACTTTATCCCTAAGGAAAAATATAGACGGAAAGACCATTACCAATACATGAAGTTCAGTGGTTCTCTCTCTTTAGATGTAATTGCTATCAAGGAGCCTGGCAGCAGGGTAATTTTAGTTCAAATGAGTACATAGCCTGAAAAAGGATAAATCAACCTTTGTAGGTCTGAAATTAGATCCCAGTGTGGGATTGTTCTAGCTAAATGTACATCAGGTTCATGAAATATATTTCACAGTGAAAAGCCCCTAAAATCCAGAAAGATGGCAAGGGCAGCGGCGAGCACAGGGCTGCAGCAGAAAGGTTTCAGGCTCTGCTAGAAGATCTCCCTCCTTCTTCCTTTCCTTGTAATGGCCTCAAATTGCCTTCTTAATCAGGCAAAAAGGGCTCAGTCCCATTCACGGCAGGGGAAAGCCTCCCCCCAAACCCCGAATCCCTTTCTCACAATGGTTAATACCGCAGCTCCACATCCAGAAAGGAAGAAGCGGCTGCAGCAGGAAACTGGGCACCTGTATCAGAATTAGGTACTTGCAGAGCTCTGTGGCTCTGAGTACAGAGTCCCAGGAATACCGGTAGGTTTGTAAGAGTGGACAGATCAGGCAACCTGGCTGCTGGATGACATGAAGGAGAAAGCGGGTTACACAGGTGCAGCAACAAAACTTACATGGCAATTGAAAACATTCTGCAAGTGTCCTTGGAAGTGAAATAGTTCTGAATATCATTCTGGTTTATTACAGAAATTCTGCTTCTCAGTGGAAGTCTTGGATTAAAGAAAAATGTGGAGGCTGGTGCCTGGCCACAGAATTTAGGTCATGCCTCTGCTTTATACCACGTGGAGCCCTGACACACATGTGCATTGAGTCCAACAGCAAGGGAGGGGAGCTCTGAACCTGCCTCTGCCACCACAGTTCTGGCTGCGAGATCCCCAGCTGGGTGTAAGGAAAATTCTTTGTCTCGAGAAAAGTCTAGGATAAAAGATTTTATTGCAAGGTGAGTATAGCCTCTGTATCCCAGGTCCATCAAGCCCAAGGCATAAGGTCATATTCATGTTTAAATTTGCCTTGTGTATTTTTTAATGAGGGCTCTCTTTTGGACAACTCTGGCTTCATAAATGTAAATCTTTGGAAAACCAAAGGATTTTTTTTCCACACTGAGTGTTTTGTTAAAAGCAGACAGATCCCAGCCTGCGTCACTTGTTCTTTAAGGATTGGGGGAACACGGTGCTTCTGCTTTACGCAGCGGCTTAGGTGCTGCAGAGAGAATGAGTCTCCCTGGCCCCCCGGCCCACACCTCTGTATTAAAGGACGAGTATCAAACTGGTGATGTTGCAGATGATCAGGTTTTTTAAATCTTTGCCAAGCTGTAGTTCCTAGAAGCACCTGTCGTACCTGATATTTGTGGAAACAGATAATAAATGTGTGTCCCAAACAGTTTATGATGTTGTTTCAGGCAACCTGTGACGAAGTCATTTTATGGACTATTTTTCAACTACCCTTCTCCTAGAAGATAGACGAAAGTAAAAATCTGATAAGTCAACATGTGGGCTATTTATAAATTGCTTATCTGGAAGCACAATCTTTCAGTCTATCATATATGCTTTGGCAAATGCTAACCAACCCCAAAGAAATTCAATCCATGAAAACACACTTAGAAACGTACGCAGGTGACTGAAAATCAAAGGACATAGATACATTCCTGACAAGCAGCCTAAGAATTATGTCCACTTCTGATTTTGAGAGGGTTTGGGTCAGACTTTCTCACATCCTGCTCTTAGCCTCCCACCAAGCATGGACAAACCATTTTCTTGAAGGTTAAGGCCAGTCTGCATAACCTCATCTGTGCGCTGTGCCTGCTCCCTGACCTCAGCTTTCATCGTTTTCCAAAGTGTTACTAGAGCAATAGTAATAATAATAAACTCCCCAAAATGCAAAAGATTGCTGAACACATTTCTTAAGCCAAAGACTTCTGTCTCACTACAATATGCTGAAGTAAAAACATATCCGGGAGTTGTCCCTGGAGTCTCAAATCATTCTCTCATCACACTGGGTTCAAAGACGATGCGAGTTGTGTAGCGTAGCTGAAAGTATCTGCATAAAGCAATTCCTCTATGATGTTGTTTTGTTTCTGGCTTGCTTTTACCTGGTCTATCTGAAGACATTGTTTGAGGCTAAGGGAAAAAATATGAATAATATTTGGGCCTAGAGATCAAAAAATCAGACTTATTTCCATAGTCGTTAGTAGACAGTATCCCATGTGAATCTCTTCATTTCTAAAGCTGCGCTGAAATGCTGAGAGTATTAGGAAAGATTTCTTTTTATTTTTATTTTATTTTTATAAGAGTTCGTTCTTGATTTTTGAAGATGCTGAAAGCTTTTTGATGTCACAAAACCAATCATAAGAGGGAAAACACAAATTTAAATGTGAGATAAAAGGGGTTTTGCATACATGCATAACAAGAAATCCATTGAACAAAACAAATTACCTACCACCTCCACAATGGCTCTCTGCCTCCAAGGGATGGGCTAGTTCACAACGAGGAGGTGACAGTGATAAAGTCATGGAATACTGTGATCACAAAAGTTGCAACAGAAAAAAAAGTATATATGGAGCATAAACTACAAAGAGGGGAGGGTGGAAAAAAATGGCTCACCATTCCCACGGGATTGTGAGTGACTTTCACTATTCCCCCAAAAGTTTCACTTCAAACATTATGAGGCCAAAAAGGTCTCTTTTTGTGTGGCAGATCTGGAAGCTGACAGAGGAAGGCAGGGGAAGGAGAATGGCTGAATTTTTCATTCAAGTAACTTTGTTCCCACTTGGATGTGCCTTGTTTGGAATTCACATAGATGGCAATGAAGTGTGAATTCTCCTGATTTGGAGGGCAAAATGATCTCTCGGACCTGATCTTATTTTCAAAAGATTTGTTTTGGTTTGATTTCCTTTTACAACTCTCCCTTTCTCTTACCATTTTAAAGCCATGAATGGTGAGCATTATTGTTTGAGAAACATTTTTAAAAGAGATATAATCAGAAATTTTCATCAGAGTTCTGTCTTTTAGGAAGGAATTCTGAGATGCTTTAGGAACCCCTCAGATTGACTAGCGAGAAATACTTCTCCCTCTTGTTCCCAGTCCCCGGACAGGGGACAATCATACTGGACATGATCTTGTCTTATTTGTCTATTTATTCATCCTATTGTACAGGGCAAAACACTGATTTTTGAGGGCCGAAAGTCTGAGAATGCCTAGGATGAAGTATGTTGTAACCACTATGGATTAAGAATGTAAAAGATGATATTTTATACGATCTACTGGTTTTATTGAAAAAAAAAGAGGGGTCTCCTGAGTATACAACCCTTTAGTTAAAAAGTTGACAAAACAGTGGCAAACCCCAAACAAAACATAAACTATCCAACTGATTAATGTGATTTGGCATTGTTCCTAGTCTGGGGCCCTTTGGACAGACCTGACCACTTCTTCTTATTGTATTTCTTGGCCAAAAGAAAAGATAGCACCTCCCCTAGGAGCCTGTCTCCTCACACTGTGGCTTTACAGCACAGACCACAGAAGCTGCTGTTCTTCACCTTCCTCCTTCCCTGTTATTCCCACTTACTGCTGTCTCAGCTGTTCCAATATGGGAAAAACTGCTTCTGGTCACCAGAAAACCAGATTAAGAAAAACCTTAAAATAAAGTGGGGGGGAATCTGGTTCCCAGTTTTCAGCGCAGCACTGCAAAGGGTGGACAAGCACATGTGAGGAGGGAGGTGTCCAACACTACAGGGCTATGAGGGTGCCACCATATAGAGCTGTTCCCACTATGGCCAATAGCATTTGTCTATATCAGTCTGTATAAGGCACCCAAACAGTAAGTCAACCGGTTCCACTCCAAAACTGCCTTGTTGTCATTTTTTTAGTACAAATTCCTACATCTCCAGCTCTTACCTATGAGCTTCAGCCAATGTAATTGCACCATTTCTGTCTCCCGGTGAGCCCCAGTCCAGCTGGGCCAGGTCTCTTCACCCTCAGGTTCTGCCGGGCTACACAGAGACTCTCCATGCCCTGTTTCCACTGAGGTTCAAAACCAGAGGGAACACAAGTCACAAAGCACACTGAAGGCATTTCCATTCCAAAAGAGGTAGAATTTGGTAAGAACTCCTGGAAATATTTCACGTTTTCATTTTCGCGTGCTTGTTTTGGTCTCCTCTGTCTTTTTCCTTGCTTCTTGATAGAAGTATCAGTGCCTGCATTTACTTGGTCACTGAAAAAGTGATAGAAGAAGAATAGAAAGAAAAGAGAAGATGATCAAACAGAAAAATAAATGAAAGAATGATTTGATTTTTGAGCAACAAACAAAAGACTGAAACACTTCCCTGAAAAAAAATGTGAAATTTTTGTCACAATATTTTAAGCATGAGAGTACCTTTTCTTTCTTATCACATAATCTTTTTCTTTCCTTCTTCAGTATCCTTATTTCATGGGCAGGCAATTTTTCGGGCTCCTATCAAGCTGTTGGCTATGTTAAGCTTCTTTTTTTGCTGTCCCATCTCAGCAAATCCTTTGGTCACATTTCTGAGGTCAGCAACATTCAGCCTTCATGCCCGTCAAATTTCACCTACCAGAGAAAACTGGCTATTGCCGAAGGATTTGTTCAGAAATTCTGGGCTGTCAGTGGATGCTTTTTCATGACTTTCAGTGGTGATATTTTAGATCAGATCTGACCTAATTCAGTGGCCAACTCATCAATTCTTCCTCCAGCGTGCTGGCTTCATTATACTCATTTATATATGGCATAGTTGTCATCCTTGGTTCTTGATATCAAAAAATTGTTCTGAAGTGTATGAGGAGAGAATCATCAGCCTGAGCTAAACTCTGGTTTAGAGGTTCCCACTGTATTTCTGGAACATTAATGCCATTCTGCAGGGAAGAACACAGTTCTGGTGTGCAGAGACAGAACAGGTTACAGTTTTAGAAGAAGCCTGAAGGAGACTTAGGATGCCTTCCCTTCTTCAAGCAAGCAACTCTATGAAAAGCTGTTGCTTTTACCGGTAGTACTATGTCTTGAGGATCTGAAGAGCATTTTCATCATTGAGAGGAGCTGCATAGAGTTATACAATAATCACCTGGAAATTTGACAAAGCAAAGTCAGGATCTTAATACTGCAATTCATTTCCTTTGATATATTATCTGTCATCTCCCCCTTCCCACACAACCTTTTTATACTGAGCCGGAGATGGCACATCATCTACTCCCTTGACAGTTGAGAGAAAAAAAGTATTTTTCCCTTCTCTCCATCTCTCTCCCCTTCTCAATCTCTCACTTTTTTCCCTCTACTATTTGTTTCTTTTTTTCCCCTTGATCTCTGGGCCTAAAATGGTGCTTTTTTTTTCTCTCCATATTTCTCTGATTATTTTATGGCTCTTTCAAAGGAGAAGGAAAAAACCCCTGTTTGCTTCAGCTTGACACAAAATGCTGGAGCAGGGAGAGAGAACCTGTGATGAGGACTCTGGCTAAGTGGCTCATGACCAAGTCAGGGTGTCCCAGACAGCTCCTTTAGGTATGACTGGGTTGTGTTTTAAGAACGTATTAAAACTCTGCTCGTTTTACTTTCAAAGAGCCTAGTTAGGCTCTAGGGGAGCTCTGGAGTGCGGTGGAGGAGAAGGCTTGCATCCCTGCTGCCCTGCGTGCAGTGAGAGAAAAAGAGAGAAAAAGTCTGGCTGTGGATGCATCCGCTCAGTTGAATTTTCCACCACAGGTGCCCTGAGAGCACATACAAGATCTACACTGCACAAAAGATCCAGGGGCTGGGTAGCAATAATTTCTACAAATGGGCTTCTCATTATCATGGACTTCGCTGTCACTAGCTCTCGGTGGCTAGAAGAGGCAAAAGAAAACCCAGTTACAATTCAATTAGTATTCAAATATCTCCTGAGACGTAACTGCATAAAGACTGCCTTTGGTCTCAAGTGTGAGTCACGTGGCATATATGGCCCTTAATTTTAAATTGATTAAAATTTTGGTAGAAAATCTGTAGGTTACAAAGACTAGATTTATTTATCTCCTGTATAATCTCTGCAAAATGCTAGGAGTAGAGACACCCAAATGAGAAGTCGCAGTGTTTGGGTTCTTGTCTAACCAAGGCTCATTGATTTTTAAGCGCATAAATTCAGAAACTCTAAAGACCCAGCCAAAGACAATACAGCAAGCAGCACAGTTCAGAGATCCCCCAGGGAGGAGATGTGGTTGTAAACACTTGAAAATGTTTAAATCCAGTGAATGCTCTAGTTATATTTGGTAGGTCTGACAGGACAAGCAGTCCTAACAATCTGAAACACTCTGGACAGAATGGAAGGAAACGCTTGCCAAAGATAACAACAGTCTTACAGCCCTTTTCTCATCTCCTGTGCCAAGACTTTGAGTTATCGCAGCCTCACTGCTCCTAGAGATGTCCTTACCTTCCTGCGACTATTCTGAGCGGCACAGCAGCTCTCCTTCACATTACAAGGTCACCTCGTAGGTGGCCTCACATATGAGGGAGACTTTGAGTGAAAAACTGCTAAACAGCAAAGGGGTAGTCACTAGGTATGTAAGACCCAAGTTAAAGCCAATAAATGTTGATAGAAAGAGCTACTCAGGGCTTTGGATCCTGTTCTCAAACTGGTAGAGATAGCATCTGGGTGACGATTTCCAGAGGAAAGGGCATGGGGCAGGTATGAGTATTCAGCTGAGACTAAATGTGGTAAAGAAGTCTCTGCTGATGGGAACTCACCACAGCAAAAGACACTGTGCTTACAGGAACTACTAAAAATGCCTCAGTTCAAGAAGCATCAAAATTCTTGTAAAAAAATGTGTAGAACAAAGTGCAAGTAATGTCCAAAATGTGGTGGGTATAAGGGGCCTATGATCCAAAACCAGGACTCGGGTTTGTGAACTGAAGTAGCAAGAGGACCAAAGAAGTTAGTGCTAGATAGATGGATAAGGAAAATAAGAGCTTTTGCAAAAAATATCAGGGGAGATGAAGTACTAGAGAGAAGTTGAATCCTTCAGTAAACTGAGAGACTGAACTCTTTTGAAATCTGCCTTTAAATAAATATATAAACACTAAGTTTGAACAACTGGAAAACACTGGAGAAAAATAAACCTGTAAAAATAGAGATAATGACAAAGAATGGGATGGGGAATATAAAGAAAATATGAATATAAACAAATCAGCCTTCCAGATTACATGCATCCTAGAACACTTAGGGAATTGAATAACAATTTTATTGTACCACCAACAATTATTTTTTGACAAATCATGGGAGATTCCCCAGGCCTGCAGCAAAGCAAATATTGTACATATTTTTTCAGAGAAGAACTGAAGCATGATCCTGATAATTACCATCTCATACGTCAGTTTCTCTCTCCCTGGTAGTATAATAGAACAAATAATTTCCTCAGAGCTATAGGGCTGACTTGCTCATTACCCCCAGATGATCCAGGGTGTCCCAACGCAAAGCTGACTGACAGCTCCAATCCCAGCTCAACGACACAGGAATTCCTGGCACTCTGGTGCATCCAATGGCATATCTTGATTATGCAACGCAACACCGTGCAGAAAATGCACAGGGTAATGCAGAACAAACTCATTCCCAAATTATGAATGATAGTATTGCTCTGCCTAAGCTAATTAGTCTTGATACTAATTAGCAGATCCAAAAATTCAATGAAGCTGTGGAAAGTACGAGCTAATATCTGTAAAGAGCCCATGAGAAAATACTCCCAGTGCGGGGATACACTGCAGAGACAATCCACCCATTCTGCTCATCTCCCCATTCCTAGAAATGCACTGGGAAGGAATCCAGAGAAAAAGAGAAGATTTACAGATGACTTTTAAAAAATTGTTAATGTAACTAAAAAATGCAGAGACAATGAAAAAAACAGTCACTGCCACAGTGGGATTAATGCTCATGGCTCTCAGAGTTGTGTGTCCAGCTTCTGAGATAGGGCTAAGGTAACATTCCTTTCTTGTTCCCACCCAACGCCTGCTGTTTTTGACTTTGTGCAGGCTATGCATGCTCCATCCAGAATCTTTATTTGTAGATATTTGGGGGGGCCAGGAGGGACCATTAGATCATCAGTTCTGGCCTCTTGCATAACACGTGCCATAGAATTCCATCCAAAAAGGTATTGAACTATTCACCTTGTTTGTGATAGTGGATGAGGTTTGAACCTGTGGCTGACTCTGTAGCTTTTGGGGATCACAGCTGATTTTTGACATTTATTAATTCAGATTCTGCAAAGCGTCATCACACGCAAAATTCTGTACTATAAATAATTACCTTTCCAAAACAAAACACCCACTACTTGAAGGAGAACCCAAGTGGGGTGGTGGTGGGGGATGATGACAACCCATAACATAAATGGAGAGAATTGGATGATCAGTTTTTTCATATCAAGCTCTCTATTCTTGCCATCTTCCTAGTTAACTAGGAAGGATTAGGGAAACTAAATGATAGTTTAGTGTCCAAAAGAGAAAAAAAATACAGAAATGTGCTTCTACAGTAGACTTTATATATCCATTCAGCATGGTCTAATGTAAGTCAGTCTTTAACAAATATTTTTTCTCAACTTGGTTCCAGGATAAAATTGTAGAAGTTACTGAAAGGTGAAAAAACCCTCAATCTATTCAACTTTAAAAAAAATAAAAAGACATTTAAGGGGGGTCTAACTGAAGTATACAAAAATCTTAGCTGAATGGATAATATCAATGCATGTTACTACTTTTGATACTGCATAGATGACAGGATCAGGGGCATAAATGGAAGTTCAAAAAACAAATTCAGAAGAGACATAAGGAAGTGCTTTGTCACTCAAAGAATAATAAATGTTTGGAATGGCCTACTGGGCAAGGTTGTTGAGGCAAAGACAGTGGGTTCGTTCAAGAAGCAATTAGATGCTATCCTGGGGGAAACGCTGTATTACAAGAGACAAGCATCAATGTGTTGAATGGCCTTTTCTCATTCCTAACATTTTCTATGTTCTTTTCTGCAGCTTGTACTCTTAAGGGTCTGCAGCCTCAGCGCATGATATCAAAACTGAAATCAGGCCCAGCAGTGTTCTCCACTAAACTGGGCCAAGAAACATAATAAAGATTTGGCCTTGCTATAAAAATGTGTCGCGCTGTACAGCTACCCTGCTTATTCCATGCTGGCTTGTGGGCTGTTAATAAAGGAATCGGCGTCGGGCAAACCACCCAGGGCTCAAAGATTTGCCTCACACCTTGTGTCGAGGCTAGAGCGCACTTTTTAGAAACTGGGGCACCCTGCCCTTCAGGTGGGAGCACTTTAGAGATGGGTGAGGACAATTCCAGCTCTCACAAGGCTCTTTGGATCTTTCACAACAAAATGTTTCATTCAAATTTGTCTTTATTATTAGCTGGGTTTTTTTTTTGAGAATATCTCAGTCCTTTTCACCTTGCCAATCCATTTTAATTCGTTGTCATCTCGCTCCGAGCATGAGGCTGATCCATTCCCCCCTCTTCCACCTGTTATGTACATCAAGAGGAAAGTGAAGTTTGAATTTGTTCTTCGGTGCATGTGACAGCACACACAGAAAGATCAAGTCTTTAGAAGGTTAAATAACATATTGGGTGTCACGCCAAGGTGGGTGCATCTGCGATGGAGCCATCAGCTGAAGGAAGGCTGTTCTTCCCCACCGTCTCTCAGCAAAACTGCAGCCGCTCTGCTAGCTGAAACCTTCCCATCAGCGCAGGACACCATGGATCCATGTGACCTGCAGGGCCGCTCACTGCAAATACCCCTTTCTGAAAATGTAAAGTTCACTTGTAGAGGAGCACAGAGTTGTGATACCCTCTTGAGCAGTTTGAACTCCATTTAGAAGAGGGCACTGGTTCAAGATACATATCAGATTAGTCTTTTTTGCACTTTCATCTGATTGATTGATTGACAGATTATGCAGGAAGCTTTGAGAGCTCTCCACGAGCGCCTGCATTAAGGCACACCCATAAAATAAAGAGATCTCCTCCTCTAAACTGACTATGCCCCCACAAACAAGAGGTAACAGAGAGGCACAAATGGATAGTGAGAAAGTTCCTAGTAACTTTGGGGCATTTGTATCCCTGTGCACAGGGATATTCATTTTACTGTGCAGCTCATCAAATATTCCATAGGTAGCTCAGTATGGGGAATTTTAGGGAAATATTTAAGGAATGCTGTACTTTTAGCTTTTCAGGTTTGTATGGAAAATCTCTCTACCAAAAGTCAGGGGTTGTATGAGACAAAGTGTTCAAGAGCTTTGGGAGGAGAGGGAGAATGCACTGATGTGCAAGAACTGCTCTGCCAATGATGCCAGCAAAGGAAGTAGCTTAAAGACCCGGGGAGAGGTATGGCTGCCTATCCAGACAGAATGAAGAAGGAAAAAAAATGAATTTTATGGTGCTATCTCCAATCCAGGAGTCAAGACAGGTTCTAATTCATGGTCATGTCAACAGAAGTCAAGTTAATATGAACTGCTGAAAGACTAACACAATCTGTGTTCTCATTCACTAACTTCTGCAGGATTTTTTTTCATTATTATTAGCTTTTACTGGTGAGAGAATCTCATTGTTTTGTTTCTAATCTTCATTACAGTGGTTTTATGCTCCTCTATTCAAGAGGAACTCAAGGAAGGAACATTCAAAATAACTTTGCAAGTGCTGCCGAAGCCATTTGATGTCTACACTGCTAGCAAAATTATTTGCTAACAAACTTCGAGACTTTCTGCCCTTCCAAAGGAACCATTTCACATGTGGTTTGGCTTTCTCTGCAGTGGTCCAGCAATATTATTCTATCCCAGCAAAGAGGGAATTATTGTTTAATATCACTGCTATATTCCAGTATGCTTCCCAGGATGATAAACGTTGGCACAGAACAGAGGCAACTTTTTCAAACAATAAGTAATAAATTGTGGAAGGCTGAGGTAAATATTTTTCCATGTCCCCAAACAACTCTGAGTACATTCTTGAGGAGCGTATTGACAGTAAAATGTTTGAGAACAAGAAAATATGTTGGATCAGGTCATGGTTGTTGTCCAACCCACAAAATATCAAGAAAATTCCTAGTTCATTCTACCATCTGTTTCACTGTGTCCTTCTAGGTGCAGCTGTAAGTAGAGCATTTAAAATATCTATTATAGCAAATGTCTAATATACTAAGGCCTAATTACATTATGAAATGTCATTAAATAATAATTTGTAATTTTGGATAGCACCTTGCATCTGAAGATCTCATAGTACTCATGAATGAGTTAATGATGAGAAGATAAATAGCATTGATTCTAGTTTTGGAGAGGAAAAGTGAACCACGAAGGTTGTCAGATTAGTGTCCAAATGCAGAAGGAGGTATTTTGCAAAAGTTATTCAGACACCTGCATTCACCCAGCCAATGTGATTCTCGGTGCCATGGGCATCCATTCCAACACCACAACACATGACCTAACAAACATGATCAAGAGAAGTCACTCACAGACGGCTGAGTACTGAATTTGTGTAATGAGTTGCTTGTGAACAATCCACAAATCAACAAATATCAAAAATGAACTACTAAAAAATTTCACCTCAAAATTGCATATGAAAACTGTTCCCTGCACAAAAGCAATCTGCAAAGGGAAAAGGATGATCAAACACTATATATTATTAACAATTAAATATTGTCCTTTTTCTAATCCAATGTAACATTTACCTGGTTTGTTCAGAGAGATAATTTCCTTCCAAGGAAAAATAACTTTATCAAAAAAAAACAAAAAATGTAATGTTATGGTTTAAATTTTCATAACAAATGCCTTTTCTGAACCCTATTTCAGTCCGAGGGACAAAGACTAGTAAATACAAGTAAAGCTCTAACTACCTCACTTCAGCTGTAGGAACATGTGCAACTCTGTGCAACTTATAATTTCTATACCGATTTCAAATAATTTGTATAATGTTAAAATGCTACATTTGTTTAGTGAGCTTTCTTCGGGGTCAATATTTATCTGTAATGGAAAACTACTAATCTTCTAGCACTATAAGGGGAAGACATACTCAGCTTACGTACTCTGTACTGGAGACATAAATAATAAATGCAATTTAAACTGAAATATGAGCAGACTTTCCATTAAGTAACAGATCACTGTTGGATGGTCATGATTTTTTATATCTGGCAGAGGGCTGTATCTCAGATATGTAGGCATCATGTAGAGATGGGATATTTTGTAAGAACATTAATAATGATGTTCCTACATTGCTCATGCTGTGGAAATGCTTCCTATTCATCTCATTATCTTCTGGTCCCACAATGGCATCATGATGAGTGCAGAGAAATGAGTAAGAAGCCTTCTATGTCTTTGTGTGGTGGGTATAAAATGGTTGCAAACCAGATGAATGCTTAAATACATTCTCTCTTTGACATTTTGCGCTACCCTTCTGGAAAGACCCCATATATTTAATATCAAAAGGGCAGAGACCACTTACCATGAGAGAAAAAGAGAATGACTGCTTTGTCCTGCTATCTCTGTCCCAGGAAGCAGATCACAGAGGACCAAGATGGTTTCCCTTGTAGCTTGAAAGGGGCTGATGAGAACCACGGAAGCACCTAGATAGAAGTCAGCTTCATTCACTCTCATCAGTCCCACAGATCTGCTCTAAATCTCTCTTCCCAGTCTCTTCCTCTGGGGTTATAAAAGAGGGCACAGCAGAGTGCACCAGAGATAGGTTGTTTAGAGTTTTTGTTGTATATCTTTCAGTGGTCACTGCTGTCTTCAAATCTTCATTTCAATATAAATTATGTCTGTTTTCTTATTTTCTTCTGAGTCAGTACCACATCCCAAAGACTACTCCCATGAGTAGTTGTTGAATTTGGGCCCTCAGCTCTTCTCTAATGACCTTTCACAACATTAGCAAAGGCTTCAGCACTTACTGAAAGCATCAAAGGGCCTATTCTCATCTTTCATGGAATCTAATAAGAATGGTGGGGCTGGATATTCACAGAGCTGGCACTGCTTCTCTGCATGTCCTTGGGCAAGTCCTTTAAAATCTGCAAGGGGCTCCTTGTGGTAAAATGGGAATAATGACACCAGCCTGCTAACCATGAAGGTTGCAACACTGAATCGTTTAAAAACTTGTAGAAGCCCAAATATGCACAACACCTGGCAGGTACACACAGTCACGGAGAGGAGAGGAATGTGCCTGGAGATAACTTAGCCGTCTCCCCAAGCTGTAGCTTCAAAATACAAATGATGCCAAAACTGCAAGTATGACTGACACCAGCTTCACAACTCTAATCTACAATAGTGAACAACTTCCTGTACAGACCAGTCTCTGGAATAGTCCCACTAACGTGCTACTAACAGAACTAAAAATATTTAATTTGAAACATAGGATAGTAAGAAGAATCTTAAATAAAAGCAGATTGTGATAGACTGGCAGGGTGCCATGCTCATCTCCACTTTAGACAGTGCTTCCTTCTTATCTCAGACTGTTAGATGACATCCTTCCGATGGAATCAATTGGCCACATTCTTGCCCCATGCTATTTCTGATTTAATTATATCGCAGCTTGGCCAGCAGTAGATGATGTTCTTCCTGCTGCCTCTCTTTTACTGTTCTCTGTTAGTCTGAGGGATTTTGTAAATTCAGTTCTATTTTCCTCTTACAAGTTCTTGACCAATATTTTATGATATTTTCTGCAGAAAGAATCATTTAGAGCACAAACCAATGTGTACTGATGTTAATCAGAATCCATTGCCTTCAACAGCTGTTTGTTAGACATGTAAATCAGGTTTTCACACCTGCCACATACTAACAGCTGTAGAACAGAAATGAGCACTTGAAAATGAAGCTGCACATGTGAGGAAGAAAAGACAAGACTGATTTGAAGAAATGAAACTGAGTTTCTGTTTTCTCAGGAAACTACAGCCTGACCTCAGGTTCCTGAAATATTTCCTTTGCCTTCATATCTTTTCCTTTGCAGATAGTATCAGATGTTAAATCGATCCAGTTAAGTACATTCCCTTGTAATTATCAAATTACAAAAGTGCAAAAAGTTACCAAAGAGACCAAGCGCATTTTAGAATTAACGAATTATCTATTTGGTTAACTTTTATACTTTTCACGATATATTGGTCAACTTTTTTTCCATGATAATATTTTAAATGGTTAAGAAAAAGAGAAAAGAAAAATTAAAAAGCAAATTATTAAAATTTCTGGATAAAAGAAAAGAGATAAGAAAAGGAGGATAGGGAAGTCCAGCTTATCAGTAAGATCTCACTACAGATAAAAGAGAAAGCGTAAAGGGCCAATGATTTGAGAAGGTTTGAAATCCATTGCCCTGGGGGGTTTCCTATCCATGTAAGGATAATAGGGCATAATGTCAAGTTAAAGCAAACTCAAACCCAGATGAAAACCCCCAAATTCATATTTTTCTGATCTTCCTTATCTTTCAGAACTCCCTTTCTTTGTCAAATTGTGATGCCTGGCATTTTTTCCTGTACTGTGCCATACTGCCTCATTTACCTGCCCAATCTCTGCCTTCTTATAGGGACTGTCAGACCATGTTAAGCTTGTATCAGGAAGCCAAGTATTAGCAGCGTAAGGGAATGTTCTAATAGATCAAGAGGCAGGACTGCCACCTCAATGAGACCAACCATGGACACATATGACACTATAAATAATCATATAAAATTCATATAAAATTCTTAATAATTACAACATTGTATTTTTTTTCCCTTTTTCTTCAGAAAAGACCTCTCCAAAGTGCACAGAGACATCTTGTCTTAGAGTTTATTCCCAGTTAACATAAACCAAGTGAAAATACGTGACTACTGTCAAAAGAAGAATAATGTTAATACTTACCAAAGCTCCCTTCTTTTATGAAAACCACACGAAAATGCATAGCCTTTGTGCTTGATTTCTCCAACGTGTTTTCTAATGCTGGAGATGGTCCCATCGGCAAACCTCTGCATACAAGCACAGAACATGATTAAGAATCAAAGTCTACAACACCAGAACATATGTTTGGCTTCTTGCTTATATCTTTAGAGATGTCCAGCCAAAAGCCTCAGTGCAAACACCCTTGCATATTTGTATGTTTTGCAGAATAGGCCAAACTCTTCATACTTAGTACCATTAACCTTTGATTAATTAACCCTTTGGTGCAAATCCAGTCATTGCTGTTGATTTTGTAGGGATGAGCAGCTCCTTTCAATCCAAATACAAAGCTAGGGGTACCAGATTTCCCAGTTTCTTTTTTATTCACAAGAGCCTTACTTTGTGCTGTCCCTGAGGTGGGATCTTATAGTGCCCAGGTATTTAGACAAAACTGTGAATACAGCACTTAGTGACATGCACCACTATGCTTTCTCCAGACCAGGTTCAATGGCTTTCAGTGGAAACTAGCAGCCTGCAGCTAATATAGAACAGCTTTGTCATAGTAAGCTCTTTACTCTTAGCAATAAGAAAATAAGATAACATATGAGAAAAATATTTTATCAGGGAGAAAAGGTCTTCATCATAACAAAAGATTCACATGCTTCTTTCTCAAACCTAGAATGAACCTGTCTTGGGGGAGAAGTTGCTCTTTGCTGCAACAGTCCCTGCTGAAGCTCTGACACCATTCAGATCCCTCAGACAACCTGGATGCTGCTTTTTTCCTTCTTATCTCCTTGAGGGATTCTCCAAATTCAGTCAAAGGTTTCTGCTTCCCCAGTCTTCCAGCTTCCTTAGAAACCTCACAGAAATATGGGAGCATCCCAAACAAACAGGTCAAGACAAAATGTCAGACAAGTGACTCCGGCAGCATGTCAAGCTGTTTTCCAGTTTCAGGTATTCACCATATTTTTTATCTTGAGGCTGTTTCTGACTTTCTCCATAACTGAATTAAGGACTTTCATGTTTATGGAGATGTTCTCACATCATCCATATAAGATCAGGAACTACCTAAACTATCACAAATCATCTGCTATACATTCTAGCTACCACACCACGTATGTGACAGATGGGAGATCTCAGTCTGTTTTCCTGAACACTCAAACTCACAATGAAAATAAAATGATTTAAGACAGAAAAGATGACACAAAGAAAAACTCATTTAAAAGTTACCACAGAAAATTTCAGCATGGAACAGCTTAATCATCTTCATTAATCAGACCACAACTAAAACCAGCTGTCTTCCAAAGTGAGAACAGACGGAAAATTAGGACAACACGCATCTGTGAAAAAGTTAGACTTTTTTTTTTTCTCCAGGAGAACTCAGCTGAAAGCTCCCTCCATTCAGGCACCTGGGTTTCGTTTCATAATAGCTTCGTTCCATTGTTCCTTATTATCAGAGCTGACTATGTTCAAACTAAGGCAGATCTTGTTCCTAAATTTATGTCTCTGTGTGTGACCGCTACAATATGTGTTTTGTATGCTTTTTCCTGAAAGCCTAATACAGTGATACCTGTGACATGGCTTGGACTCCCCCTTTCATGTATATTGCCAACTCGAACTGCAACCTGCTGGCAGATTTTTCTTAAACTCTGAAATGAGGGTCTAACCTTCTCTTCTCTTTCTTTTTCTTCTCTGTTACCTATAATCTTGATTTGACTCACACAAAAGTGACACAGTGGGAAATCCACTCAAGAAGACTTTGACAACTAACAATGGAAACCTACCTACACGAAAGTTGACTGGTGGCGTTTATAGTGAAAAAATGTATTCAAGTTTAAAGATGTCATCTGTGTTAACTGATTCGTGTTGGTTTTGTGTATTTTTTTGTCAAAAGAAATGTGCTGTGGAGTCACCTCTGTTAGGGTAAAGAAAACTAGCCAGAACAACATCACCACTAAAAAAAGACAGGTTTTATGAGAAAGAAAAAAAAAGATTCATATATATTTAAGTTTGATTGAATATGATTTTTAATTTAAATCAAATCCAAATGATTTACATGAAACATAAAATCTGAGGATATTTAAATGAAACTACCTATCTAATTATATGTAATCATGTATCTTTTCCCTTCTCTAACATGAGAAATATGCTGTTTTATGTCATACCAAAGGTGCTAAGTATATTTCTTAGATTAAATTAAAATAAGTTCAGTGAAAATTTTTCAGTAGTAGCTACTGATGTTTTTGGCTTCAGTTTTACAGCTGAAGTTGAGATATTTTATGTAGACTTTTTTTTCCTCTGGAATGAAAGGAATTCAGTGCTGGCTTCAAACCAGGATTCTTTCCCAAATGGGACACCCGAAATCATGAGTTCCTATTGGAAACTTTTGACGTCGCATCCCATAAAATATAAGAGAAGAGATACAGGTCAGCAGGAAACTCAGAGATGATAATATACAAATAAAATGTTGTGACAGAAATTATTAACGTATCAAAGTTATTGACAGTTTACAGCTGGTCTTCTTGTCCTCATCCAAATTGCTGAAAAAAGAGGCAATTGAAATTTGTAAACTGTTGTAAAAACAAATAAATAAACTGGAAGGGGATACAAGATACACTGGGAAGGACAACATAGAGTAATGTCTGAAAGAGATGAATGACCACAGAAGCTTATATGTATCCTGCTTTTTAAAGGTCAAAACTCGTTGTTGGTCTCAGCAGAGATTAAGCAGTTAGTTAGCAGCATTATTTTCTCTGCTAATAGACATTATAGTTGAGAAAAATATCAAGTATTCTGCAAATGTGAAACTCAACTCTATCTATGGTCTTGGGTTAAGACGTGTGGGGTGGAGTTGGTGCTACTACAACCTCCCAGAGAAATGTGGGACAAGCAGTAAACTTGACCATTCTCTTGAAAGAAATCTGGGGTGCTGAGATAGGCCGGTGGCAAATACGGCATAAAATGTGAATGGAACAGAAAGGAGCTGAAAGCAGAAGGGAGCAGAATGGCTGCCACATCCCTTAGCTCATTCATCCAGGTCAGGGCAGCCTGAAGAAAAGAGAGTTCAGAGGAGTCTACGCCGTTGTTGTCCACACTGTGTGTGGTCTCCAGCTAAACAAGAGGCTTAGAAAAATGTGCAGATCTGTAGATGGTAAATCTTTCTATCTGTGTATTCCAACAACTGCATTATTGCTGTTAATTTAAATTCACTTAAAATTTAAAGAGGTGGGGAAGGAAAAAGATCAGCTCTTAAAAATGAGACAATTTGATACAAAGCCACTTTGGTCAAGAGTTTCTCACTAAGGCAAATTCTTTGTCTTCTGTCATGATGCACAGGAGAAGCTGTTTATAAAAGCAAGCCGTTCAGCCACTTCAGCAAGACTCACGCAGCCAGGAGTGAAATAAAACACCTAGTTGGTACAAAAAGGAGCACCCCAGAAAACCCCGTGGAAAGTAAATACATCTGAACGTGTGATTGACAAGGTAATTTCATCTCATGCTGTTGTGGCAATCCTCTATTAACTGCAAAGATGCTGAATGCTTTTCATAGGCAGAAAGGACCCGTGTAAGGCTGTGGAGGCTCTGGTTCACGCAGGACTCCCTGAGCACATGGAGCAGTTGGCACATCTTCTGAGCACCCTTCTGCTCCGGCCATATCAGAGCCAGGAAAACCAGGGACAGGCTTAAAGAGCATCCCGGATGGTGCCAGGAGGGTGATTCGGGAACTGCTTTTCCTCACTGCAGGTTCCAGCCTTTAGCAGGTATTTTTCTCCCTGCCATAGAAATTGTAGCATCAGCCCATCAAATGAGAGATGGCTAAATTTGTTGAGGAGAACCACCAAAGTTCTCCGTTAAATGCAACAACTCAAGAAGTCCTTTATAGGCTGCTTTAGGAAGGGCATGTTCAGAATCAGAGTCATTGTGTCCTCCGCCTGCCATCAGGCAGCCAGGGTAAATGACCAAGCGCTACCTGCCCAGAGGAAGAGACCATGGAAAGAGGAAATTCCTCTTAGAAACAATTATGTACTTGACCTTAAAGCACTGATGTTTCTGCTATATTTTTTTAGGAAGACATTAGAAAAAAAGGGAAGAAAAAGGAAGGTTCCCGATGCTTGAAGGTCCTGTTTGTGCTGAAGCCGACTTTGGGAATTGGCCGCTTGGAAGGAGGACCAAGGGGAGGTGAAGGTGGCCGGTGGCTCAGCCCACCGGTAGCCCCTGATGCCTGCGCAACTCGATTGCCTCTCAGTCCCCACAGTGCCCCTTGGGAAACAGGATGCCATCCACACTGGAAGCTGCTGGTCCGGAGGGATCCCGGGGAAGGGGCAGATCTTCGGGAGCCCGGTAGCCTCAGTGCCTAATTGGGCTCCTGCTCCTGATGCCCATGGGGAAGAAGGCAGTTGCACAGTGCAAACGTGCAGCAGCTGCGGAGAGGCAGTGTGGCCAGGCAAAGCAGGGCCGGGGTTTCAACCTCAGCCTTCTCGAGGAATTCAAATCAGTAGGCGGAGGGAAAAAAAAGCAAGGAAAAAAAAAAGCCTCAGCAATGTCTTTGCTTTACAATCAAAACAACAATAACAAAAAGACCAGTCAGGTTAATTACACTAGAGCAGAGAGGAATCTCTGAGATGTAAATACATTTTAATACAAGCATTAAAAGCAAACTCCTCTCTAAAGTGTTTTTCTTCCACGAGCAAGCAAGAAAATGCATTGGATAAAACAAACTTTGCTTATTTTAGTTTCGACTCAATTACCTGTTAATGGAAAAAATCTGGCACCGCTAATAATGAGGCAGGAATGAGATCACTGTTCTGGAGGCCTGGCTTGTCAGGGAAGCTTGCAACAAGAAGTGCATTTATCTGCCTTTCTATAACCCTTTTCAAGCACTCTGTCAGGGAGCCCAAACTGAGCAGCCAGTTTCGGAGGAACTTGGAACGCGCTGCAGGGCCCCCCGGCCCTCTGGGAAAAGGAAAATTATTGTTGGCAAGTCTGCCTGGCTCCAGAAGTTGATCCAGTGCCCCCCACTTGCCCATGCAGCAGCAGACAGGGCTAAGAATTTTGTTATAATTAAATAACAGAGTGCTGATTGGTTGCTGGAGGTGGTCTTGAAACTGGTGTTTAAGGCAGTGGAGAACAACGGTTACTATTCATAGAAAAAGCAGAGTCTTAAAATCCATCTGTTTCGTTCCAAATTTAGGCCAAAAAAATGCTCACTCACTGTCTTTAAAAATACCACCTGCTTCGCTATTTTGTATAATGTGCCATTATATAAGTTTGAAGGAGGAGCAGGCAGGGAGGCAGCAGAGGCTAGCAAAGGGGGGAAAGAAACAGATTAAAAGATATAGTCAGATCCCAAAATACCCCAGCAGCATACTCAAAAGGGAATGCAAAATAAGGGAGCAGAGGAGACATTTTCTTGGGAAGGCTAAAACTGGGCTGTTTGCTAATGCCTCAGAACCAGCTACTACGGATGTGCTTGTTTGCAAATAAGGTAGCAAAGCTGCTGCTGCTGCTTCTAAAAAAAGCCTTGCTGCCACTCCTGCTGCTAACGGGTGAATGCATGAGGAGGAGGAGTGCGCCGGCCACAGACGAGCACGATGCAGCCACCCACGCAGGTTGTCACACACCCTGGGACCGATGGCCCCGAGCCCTGCCGGGTGCTGCACAGCCCGTCTCCCAACAGCGCTGGGTTTCTTGTTGGTGCCCTCGTGCGACCAATGCACTGGAGCAAGGATACACTGCCCTGCTAACACTGCGCCTTCTTTTTTTTACCAAATGGCTTTGCTCTGTGAGCAGTAACGTTAGAGGGGACTGGAGTCCTGCAGATGTATCTCCTATCTCCCCTACATCCTTTCTCTCCCTTCTCTTCCCCTCTACAACATTGCATAATATTGCAAACTTGCAGCTGCAGTTTTTCCAGTTTTCCGTGCACCCCCAACCCTCTCTCATGATGTCCCCCGTTCCCTCCAACAGCCCAACGCTCTCCATGTCTCCCACCTAATCTCCTTGGCCTGCCAGCTGGGCAAGAGAGCGCAGATGCTGGTCCAGAAGTAGACGTGTGATAATTGGCCATCTGGCCACCGCCAGAGGGAATGGATAACAGCTGAGCGCTCCCTGCCTTCCCTTCAGCATAGGCTCTGGAAAGCCTCTTTCCTCAGTGCAGAGATTTCCCTGGACCTCGTAAGGTCTTTATCATCTCTGAGAGTTTGAGCGCCTCTGTCAAATCTGGTCCAAAATGCCAGAGGATTCGGGAGTTATCAGGAGAAGGTCAAACAGATGGACAGGCAGCATGACTTCATGAGCTCCACTGCCTGAGGAATCTGGGCTAACGCCCCCACAAATTAAATGCCTTTCCAGCCCCAGAGAAAGAACAACTCCTACAATATGGGTGCAAGTGATTCGTGAATATGTGGGGCTGGTCCCTGAAGAAAATCAGTCCAGGGACTGGCTGATTGCTGTCCTCTGAGAATCTTTAAAAAGGGCCAGCAACTTCATTGACAAGGTTTGGGCTGCTCGGACACATTTAATTGTAGCTAATTTGCCTTGAAAGCCTCAAAACCTTTTCTAAGGACATCTCACATGCTAAAATACCTGTCTATGACTTTTCATAACATAGCAACTGCTACAATGTGACATCTGCATATTCAGAGTTTTAAGGACTGAAGAGCTTTAGACCGTAGGATCTGACACAATCCACTGAAGCTGTCTCAGGTCCTGTACTCAATTTAGTCTTTAGCTGCAGCATATATCCCAAAACTGCATCCAAAATCCTTACCTGAGAAGGTAGGTCGTAAAGAATTCCTATGTATAGGATATAACTATATCTATAACAATATAGCTATATCACATATATATATAAAAATAAAAGATATAGCTGCGAAGCCCTATCACGCACATTCATTTTTATTATCATTATTACTGTTTGTGTCAATGGCTATAGCAATGGTCCATGTAACTGTTTTACTGTGAATACTCTTTACATCTTTTTATGGTCCAATAAAACTAACAGGACTCTAAAGATTGATCTAGTTTCCTGCCTTTTTTTTTGTCTTTTTTTTTTTTAAAGCAAAGCTTTAAACCATGTGGCACTGGTTTATTGAGTCAGCAATCACTTAAACTTTTTAAAATTCCATACACTAAGTGAAAAATGAGATTTACAAAGTTAATGGAAAATAAATGTCTCCCGAATACAAAATACATTGACTGCTTTCTTGCCTTATCCCATAAAAACAGATGGAAGCAATAGCCAGAGTGAATTACCTACTGTACGCAGAGTCCCCGCTGTCCTGGGACAGCGGCCCCTCCACGCTGTCCCCTGCTAACGCATGGACACTCGCCACGTATGGCTCTGGGCTTGCTCGGATCCCAGTGAATGTGTGTGCCAGGCCCCATCCTCATCCCCAGCCCTGGAGCCCGTGGTGCAGGAAGGGCTGTCTGTCCTTCCATCCTCTCCAGGGCACCCTGGTGGGTCCCAAACCCGGACTCCTGCACACAGGTACATGCAGATAACAGCAATTTCCTCCTTGGACCAACCATCTCGGACCAACCATTCAGACCTGAATCCGAAGGCAGAAGCCCATCAAGGTACACAGCCAATGGACAACCTACAGGAGACCCCGACGGTTGCTTTCCTGGGAATATGTGATTGCTTTCTACTACACATGAGAGTTACCCGTGCAAGCTGTTCGCTGCTTGCTAGCTCGACACAACATACCGTGGATCAAGCGCCTCTCACTGCACAAACAGAAGGAAAACCAATTTACTGGGAATAGTATTCCGGACTCTGCTTTCCAAAGGTTTGCTAATAAAGCAGCGAGCAAAGAACACACTATTTTGCTGAATATATGAATCATACCTTGATGGTGTCTCCTTTGAATCATGGTATTCAAAGATCTCCCTGGAGCACAATGTTTTACATTAGAAGAGAGCAGTTATTCCCAGCAGAGATGCAGCACATGTGTCTGGCTGATGGATGGCCATGTTCTAGCAAGAGGCAAAACATTCAGAAAGAGAGCAAGAAATTCCCCAGAAACCTCAAGTAGTGGGAGAGTAATCTGAGCTTCATGTTCAATTTCCTGGCTACCAACAATAGCAAGATTTGGCATCTTCAGCATTTCAAAACACACCAGGGCTTTAGAGCAACATCCTGTTCATGGGGAGGCCCATTCCACCCCATAACAGGGTGGAGGGAGCAGGGTGCAGCAGGAACACCTCCACGTTCACACACACAGTGCAGCAGGGGATGGGGGGACCTGCCCCAGTCCTGCTTCCACTGAAGCCAGTGAGAGTTTCGTAGCAGTTCACAACAGCATCAGGCCTCGGATCAAAGTAGAAAATGGAGCCTGGTAAAATATTCGCCGTGACTTAATGCCCCTACAAGGAAACATGAAGCAACACTCCAACATATTACCCTTTACTAGCAAGTTAGAAACAGAGAAAGCTTCTATTTTTGAACCTGGTCCTTAAAAATGCAGGAGTAATTTTAAGCACTACTTTCTATTGAGTATCACAAACTTCCCTCATCCAGGAGCTCCCTGTCCCTTCGCAAAGCAAATTCTCTCTGCAGCCAGCAGGTGCCTGCTCCGTGCCCAGCTCTGGTTTTACCCATGGAGGCAAGGTGATGTTATCTGGGTGGATCACTTTCTTTTCTTTGCCCTTTTGACAAAAAGTATATTACAGGAGCACTGCGCTACCAGGAAGACAGGGAACAGGCCTGTTTGCTGCCTTCACAATTACCCGTAAGTACCATTGTAGAACTTACTTTGGCTGAGATTTGCCAAAATAACTTGGGTTATGGTGACATGGTTCCAGTTTCCTGGAAATTAAGAAGCTTAAA
>VWPW01028086.1:1467-54337 GCA_013389825.1 Crypturellus undulatus | reverse complement strand
GACACCATTATCCCCTATGGGAGCCCTGAATTCCCTTTTTCGTTTTCCTACAGAGACCTACTCCTACTAGATCAAACTAATAGTCTTTCCAACAGCAACAGATGAACGGAAACCAAAAGTGGACTTAATCTGTTTTGAACTAAAGTGGACTAAAACTGTTCATGTAAAATTCCAAAATAATTTTCTTCTTTAATCCTGAATAGTTTAATGCCAAATATATTTTTAATAAAAATTTATTCTTCTAAAACCTCTTTATTCTCTTCAAATTAGCATAGCAAACTTTATATTTGCTTATTAGGAAGAGATGCAGGACACATGCTTGATACGCATACGCACTGCCAGAGAGCCTCACAGAGCTCCAGACTCAGGCCTTTGCTTTCCTGTTGGAAGGCTCTCAGTGGCACTTTTCTAGAGCTATGCCTTGAAATAGATAAAGGGGGTACTGGACACTCACAGAATGTTCTGGATAAACTCAGATTCTCTTCAATCCAATATACATATCATTTTTACTTTTACCTTTAGAAATATGAGAAAGCTTGGAGCTACACTGAAACAACTTTTCACAGTAGTGTGGCTATGTTGTGATATATTTTAATATAAACATATATTTGATTTAGATGCCTTAGTCACTTGTTTCTGAGCAAGGCTGTTCTCTCTACTAAGTAGGTCATTTTCTTAATTTCTCCCTATAAAAACTGAACTGAAAATACATAACAAACTTAAAAAGAAATCTGCTATTTGTTTTTATGGTCACTGGAATAACTGATCTTTAATTTGGTAAGACTTATGGATTTTACAAGGGACAAAAAGAAACATGCCTTTCTCTCCTTACTTGCCCATGGCAGTGGTATGTTCCTATTCACTGTTTGTTTCCTTGAAACATAAGTAACTCTTTCCCTTCTATCTTTAGTAAAGTTATTTCATAATTATTCATCTAAGGTTTTTTTGCAATTTCACCTAAAACAGCAGTGACCATTCTGTGGTATGACTTGCACGTTACCTAATTGCTGTCTTGGGTGGGAAGTTTTCAGGGGAGGGAAGGAGAGGGCAGGGGAAGGTTTTCAAGCACAGAGCAAATAATCTGCTGGTAGTCAGGCTGTCCCCATCTTTTCCAGGTGCTCTGCAAGTCTACTCCCATTATTAAGTATGTGAGCATGGCTAGAATCCTCCTCTATTTTCACACTGTGCATAAACATTAGGTCAATCTGCAGCTCCCCTGCTCTTTCAGGTGGCAGCTTCCTGCTGGTTTCTCTGGTGGACTTCAGTCAAGCCAGAGTAGTTTTGCCATTGTGTGTTCCAATGAGCATTTACAGACAGCCAGGCACCCTCCCAAGTATTACAATGATTTTCAGGGAGGCTTAAATTTGAGTTGATCTTGCTGTGTAGCATCTTTCAAACGGCCTTTTCTTTAAGCCACCTTCAAAGACAGGAGGAAGTTAGATCAGGCCGCTTTTTCAACCCATAAATATCACTTAGACACCTACCTCCCGTAGTTCGTGAGAAAGTAGCAGGTATTTTAAAGCCAGCATGCCCCTGACTAAAGGAACAATTAGAGGTTGCTGAATGTGCTTCACTAGCAATTTTATTACTTGAAGTCCTGGCCTGGCTTACAAATGTAAAACTAGCCAACATTTATCATGGTATGCTTCACCCTAGTTTAATTCATTGTATTTCAATATTATACGTCCTGTAGAGCATTTCGGGCTATAAAGCAAAGTGCAATCTCTGGAAATTACTTGTGAAGCTGAGATTTTACAATAAAAAAATCATGTTTTGCTTTGTCACACAGTGTTAAACAATATGAAAATGCTAAGCACCTTGGAGAAAACCAGTCCTGTATTCTGTGCTACAGATGCCACAAGCAGCTAAGGCATACACTGGTTTTTCAGGTAGTGAAGAGCCTCAGACTGCCTTCAAATAATATTTGCCTCAGGCATTTCTGCTGTTATTGTCTGCTGTTTGACAGTGAGCAATACAGTGTCAGTATGTCATGAAATATGATAAATATTGTAGCTACTCATGATTTTGATATCCTTTCTTTTGAACTTGAAAGGCACTGCTGAATTTATTACAGGTTGTGACCTGAAAAGCAATGACTAAAGCAGGTATTAATGAAACCAAAAGGTAAAACCTAGTTTTTCATACCTCTCACTGAACTGTTCCTGAACTGTAGAAGTTGGCTAATCTTACTGTTGAAATCATTAACAGTTTTGCCAGTTTAAAAATAGGAGGAAGATAAAGGAAGTGGTAGAAAAATTTCTGAATAGCATCCTAACTGACACAAAAGTTACTGAGATCTTCTTCTATTCTATTAAATTGTTTACAGAAACACATTTTTATGTATTTAAGAATACATAAAAAGTTAGGTCTAAATTCACGAGGACTTGCACATTTTGAGTTTGATTTGAAACACTGAAACATGATCAGACAACCTTTTAGATGATTCAGAACATATGATAAAGACTGTGAACTGTCCTTTCAAAAAGGGAAGGTCAAAGATCCTTTTCAAATAGCAGGAAAGGAAAAAATTATTTCATTGACATTTTCAGTCAACTGTAATGTAAATGGCTTGCTTTGCTGAATGTTACAAGGTTGTGGTGAAGATCTCCAGCTTTGTGTACCATGCTTAAGTCAATCATCATTTCAAATATCATGAATATAATTACAAAATTGTGAAATGAATACTTAAAAAGTATATATTTCCAGACTTAATACTACTTTGAAATATTAATCTTAAAAGACAGGCTGATTGATCTATGTATCTCTGTTGTCACAGGAATGCAAAACTAAATGGTTGTAAACTAAGTGTAAATACATTTAGCTAGAAGTTTTAAGTTGTATCCAAGGGGACAATTCTAGAAACACATATTTGATTTAAGAATATTTAGCATCTTTATCTTTCAGGAAAATAAACCAGGGAAAACAGAGAATAATGACATTTCTATTTGTTATCTAAATTGGAAGATGGTGAAAACACTAAGACTTAAAAATAATACAAAACCACAAGTTATAAAGAATTACTTAGTGTATTAGGTAGAAACGGTCCTGAATGAGAGTGAAACTTTATCTGAAGCACTGGTATTCAATTTAAAGGGAAAGAGTGGAGAACATTAAGGCTAAAGGAGAATAAGAAGTGTCTGTTGCAGGAAATTTGAAGCCATGAATTTGTAGACAGGTTTGTACCATGTAAACAGTAGCATTCCTCATAAACCTAGCAATGAAGAATCCTTTTGCACACAGCCTTGTGTAAAATACAGTTGAAAATACTGCTGTGGTCCTGTGAGTGTTATAAACAGAACCATATGGATAAATCAAAAGGAACGAAGAAATGAATTGCAGAATGATCAGAACTTTGGACAGAGCAGATGGGAAAGTGACATTAATATCTGTAATATTTATCACTAATTAAGTAATCAATAAGGTTACTGATTAATGCACTGGCATAATTCCCTGCTAATGCAATTTCGTGTTCCAAGAAGACAGGATTATCATATCAAACAGCCTGGAGATGTCTGGTGATGACATGGACACTGCATAGACAGCAGAATAGAAGCTCTCAGAAATGAAGGACATGTCCTTCGAATGACAAGATTGGAAATAAAGATATTAAATTAAAAAGAAAGAAAGATTGCAGAAATCTTTTATGATCAGCGGATACCTTTGGAGGCGGTAAGGACTTGGAAAGAAAAGCATCATATATCTGAAACAGTTATATCCTGACTGCTTAATATTCCAAGATGCACACGGTAGGGAAAAAAAAACATGGAAGATTATTAGGAAGACAGAACTGATGAACTATCAGATTATTACCATACAAATAGCTACACATCTGTGTAATACTGGTAGGTGATTTTTAAATCCAGTTCTCCATACATAATCAGTATTTCAAACACTAATCAGACAGAGGACCTGTTACTGATTTCCTTTACTCAAGAAGGTTCATTACAGAGCTTGATTGAAATATTTAGAGCTACCACTGAGATATATGCCAGGCTAAAATCTGAAGTGCCTGTCTGCCAGAGTGCCTGTCTGCCAGAGGAAGAAATCAAAAGTTATGATTTCAGTAATGCATATTATTAACTTTTTGATTTAATTGCAACAGTGTTTTTAGTATTAGAAATGCCTACACAGAGAGAGGAATATTTTCAGAAGAAAAGCAGATTCGTGAAGCATACTGTGATACAGACACAATAGGAACATTATAATATTTTAAAAATATATTTAAAATCACTAAATGTTTTGGTAGGTTCTGTATGTGCCAAACTACACAATGAAATTGTGCTATTTGTTAGTCCAAGTTCACTTATCCTTTTGAGAGCTTAACTAAGGTATGCAGCTTCATGTCCATACACACTTGTCACAGACCTACAAACACCCCAGTATTTACAAGTAACATTTTCTGTGTATATTATTCACTGCCCTGGGATCTAAAAATCCCAGAACATGGACGAGGACTCTTCCATTTACGTCAAATATGATGTTAATAAGTGAACAGGCTACATTTTCCCTGTGCACTTTGACAAGTTAGAAATAAAGTCTCTAAACTTACTCTGTGTTACTTTTCCCCATTCATACAAATAAAAAGACTTATCTTGGTGCCTGGGCCCACTCCTGGTAACACAGTGGATTCTAATACTCTGTATTTGGAAAATAGGGGTCTGATAATCTGAAAATCAAAACAGGAGCTTATTCAGACACATAGTCGTAGTCTGAAAATCAAAACCACAAACTCAATTAAGAGAAGATATAGCTTGTTACCAGAGCCCTGGCTGCCCCCAAGGGCCCTGATTCTTTGGGGCATGGAGAGATAGGGCTTTGTGGCCAGCTCAACCTGTTCCTGCCTCCATGGTGTCGTAACACTAAGAATGGATGATACACCACATCTTAAGGAGACCCATCCAGAGAATCATGGAATCACAGAATCACAGAATGGTTAAGATTGGAAGGGACCTCTACAGATCATCTAGTCCAAACCCCACTGCAAACCTCTCTGGGCAGCCTGTTCCAGGGCTCTGTCACCCTCACAGGAAAGAAGCTCTTCCTCATATGGAGGTGGAACTTCCTGTGTTTCAATTGTACCTGTTACCCCTTGTCCTGTCATTGGTCACCACTGAGAAGAGTTTGGCCCTATCCTCCCTACATTCTCCCCTCAGGTACTTGTACATATGGATCAGATCTCCTCTCAGTCTTCTCTAGGCTAAACAGGCCCAGCTCGCTTAGTCTTTCCTCGTAAGATAGATGCTCCACTCTCTTAATCATCTTTGTGGCTCTATGCTGGACCCTCTCTAGAAGCTCAATGTCCTTCTTGTCCTGGGGAGCCCAGAACTGCCCACAATACTCCAGGCACAGCCTCACCAGAGCTGAGTAGTGGAGCAGAGGGGCAGGATCACCTCCCTCACCCTGCTGGCAACGTTCCTCCTGATGCCGCCCGGATCCCATTAGCCTTCTTGGCCACGAGGGCATATTGCTGCCTCATGGTTAACTTGTTGCCTGCCAGGACCCCCAAATCTCTCTCCACAGAGCTGCTTTCCAGCAGGTCCACCCCTAACCTGTCCTGGTCCCTAGGGTTATTCCTTCCCAGGTGCAGGACCCCGCACTCTTGTTGAACCTCAGGAGGTTCTTCTCTGCCCAACTCTCCAAACTGTCTAGGTCCCTCTGAATGGTGGCACAGCCCTCAGGAGTGTCCATATTTATCTTGAAATATTTCTAATATGTTCAGGAATTAAATGAGCTGCTGCTTTTCTCAAGTGCTGAATAGTTCAGAAGATACAACAAGAGTATCCATCTGCAAAGGAGGAAGAACACCTCACTAAATAAGCAACTACTCTTGATTAAAAGCTATTTGTATTATATTCTGTGTTTTATTCAGTCATCGTAAGAATAAGAGATTTTTAATAAAAGCTATACTTTTTTTGAGAAATAATTTTGGTGTGTAAAGAGTAACTTGCTATAAATGTTTATACAATTTATATCTATAAGCACATGGAGTACAATGCTTGCAAAATTATATATGTGTGAAAAAAATATGTATTATAGAGCATCTTTAAAATATATTAATCTAAGCGCATATAAAAATATTTATGTCTGTCTACTGCTTTCTAAAAATTCACATAAATGTATTCACATGGATATAACTTACATACATTTAAAATATACACTGCAGAATGATAAATAAAATAGCATTGCTGTCATTGTAGCTGCTCTACATCCTTTTATTTTTAATATTCTTGGATGTATTATCCTAAGAAAAGTGATGTCTGTGTATATGCAAATATTGACAGTGCATGTGCCAAAAAAGAATAAGGTATAAGAATAATGAACAAATATATGTAGCAGTTTGTGACAAGTGCTGAACCAGATCTTCGGCTGGTACAAATCAGCTGATTTCTATCATTGGCAAGCTTTGGAACTTCTCTGACTTACTAACCATACTGATCTATCTTAATCACATCAATGGTTCATGAACAACTAGATGGCTAAACTGCGTGACAAGTCAATCTAGTTTTCACACCTACTTTAGCCTGTTGGCAAGTAGTCTCATAATTTCAGGAGATAGCTGAGAAGTCAGAAAAAATATGTCCCACAGTAAAAGTAAGAAGAAAGAATACAAGTATGCTTCAATCATATGTTTGAATATGTTTGAGCAGGCTTTTTTTTTTTTTTCAAGAATTATCCTATTCCATTCTTATTGCACTGTGAAAGTAACAATCATGTTAAGTAATTAGGCGCAAATATCTGTACTTTAAAAATAGTCAGTTCATCTTAAATGCTATAAAGGCTGAGGGACAGGATTAAAGCTGCCTTTGAGGAAATTGGGGCCTCAACCTGAACTAGGGGTGCTACTCAAGAGCCAGGGCCAAGTAGTGGATTTATGTCATGGGTGAACTGACTGGGAGCTTGGCCTAAGGGCTTTCTCAGTAGCTGCATTGGGAGTCAGGGCTGTGGTTGAGCCTTGGGGCAGGCCCATGGCACTAAGCTCCAGGATAGCCCTGGGGGCTATCACAGATCAAACCCTACAAGAGAGAAGGTCAGCCAGAGGCAGCTGGGGAAGCAGTTAGGGGGTAGATGGGGTCAGGCTCTGTCCCAGACATTCACAGACCACCATGGGTCAGCCCCAAGGCTTGGATAGTTAGACATGCACATGTGTCACCAGTCAGCAAGGCCCATGGCTGGGCTGGACAGGAAAATTAAGCAGCAGTGGCTCACATCAGCCACAGCAGTGGCTCACATTCCCTGAGCCTGCTCAGGGAATTCCCTGCTCAGCCAAGATCCAGGGTGGAAACTGCAGCTTAAAGCAGCCCTCAAGGGTGACGTGGCCTCCAGCTGTGGCCACAACGCTCCATGGGATTATCTCCTCGTAGCCACCAGTGGAATGGGAGCCTTCTCACTTGCTACTCTGGCTCTGCCTTGTCCCCCTCCCCTCATAGAGGGAATGGTAATAAGCTATCAAGATCCTTATATTAACTACTGTTGAGATTAAAGCTTTCTCAAGGAACACGTATTTAATTTCTACCATTAGTAGTTTCTGAGTTTCTGAGTAACTCACAGATATTGTACAGGAACAGTATAGAGCTTGAGCTATTATTTAGCAGCCCCACTGAAAGTCTAAGTGCATTAGTTCGAGGTATCATGTGTTGCATTTCAACTGTCATAACCAGTCCAAAACACTTGGAACTGGATATGAAGTGGAGGTGAGCACATACCCCTTCTGACAAATGCAGAGTTGTTTACTATTTATCATGCCATTCAATGAGTGCCACAGAGAATTAACAGTACTTGTAATTTATGTTATCTGCAAGCATTAGTACTTCACCGTAGCTCATATTTTCCATTTGTAGTGGCCCTTTTGCTTTTTTTTTTTTTTTTTCTATGCTGAGGTAAGGTTCTACCTCTCATGGAATGCATTAATCTTTTACAGAACATAAAAAACAACTATGAAAACAAACAAGTAAAAATCAAGGTATCTGTTGAAAGATAAGATACTTGTTACATATTGGTTTCACTTTATTTCCTGATTGACCTCAGGGCTTTTCAATGGGCTTTTGACATTTTAGGCAGATCAGCACTGCAGCTGCTGGAGCAGTCATGTCACAACTCTATCAGCAGGGTGACGCAGATTCACACTTGTAAGGATTTAGCTCGTTTTTGACTATGTTTCTGCCACTGTAAAGATTAGAACAATGATTAAGTTAATCCAAGTTCTTGTAACCTTCAGAAGTACTTGAATTCACTTATTTCATGGATTGTGATTTTTCTTCTTTTTTTTTTAATCAGTCTACAGTGTTTTGCAGTGTACCTAGTTAACTAATGAACCTAGTGTGTCTGGCTATCCTGCTTCAGTATGCATTAAGTCAGTAAAAACACTCTTTGGAAACAAAGATGCCTCAGCATCATGCATTCATTTCATGATCAGAAATAAAATTTATGATTGTTCTCTAGGTAAAAACAATGAACCTGAGAAATGATGTCTTTAATCCCATACCTACCTGCTTTTTTTTTGTCTCCTCATTACAAGCAGGGCAGAATAAAATGGGAAGCACTGATGGGAAGGAAAACCTGGGAAAGAATAGGAAGACAGATAGGTGGGTCATAAAGGCATCTAATATTTGAAAAATCAGCTAATTTCTTTTCTCAAAAAAAAAAAAAAAGCAAGCTGAGTTTTAAAAAAATCATCATTACAGATTTACTCTTAGAATTAAAACCAAATTTTAAATCTCTGATCTTGGTGATTATTGTGCAGGCTTCCCTAGATATTTGAAAGCACACAGAAGACAAATACTGCAGAAATGGCCACCAAGAATAATGAAACTGCTCTAGAAGACCTTTGTTTTTCCCCCTCCCTTCTTTCTCCATCAACCATCTCAGATTGGAAAACAAAGATGGAGAAGTAATATTCATTTTCCTTCTTTTTTTTATCTGTGAAGACAAATGACTCCTCTGTATTTATTATTCCTCTTATCTCCAAATAATATGCCTATGGCAAGAAAAGTAGCACAGAGAAAGGGATCTCCAAAAAGGCACTTACATGGATGTACAACATGGATTAGAGTATATTCTTATCATCTCTTGCTATCTCTGCTGCTGATCTGGGGAGCTGCCCGCATCTCCTTCCCTTAAAGTCCTGTGGTTGTGGCAGCTGCAGGCTGCACTAACACCATAGCACCGACTAAGCAGCTGTAGGAAGCTGAAGGAAAAGGAAAACTAGAGAGCTCGAGGGAGACGGAGTAGTAGTGACACCACACAGTGAAACAGGAGATCACAGTGCTTGTTGACAGTATCCTGGCTAAAAGAGGCTGCCATCACCACTGGCTGATTAAAGCTCTGCTTCCTTGTGACTTTCCAGCTGCAGCAGGAGCCCGAGGGAACTAGAGGCCCCTATGCGTGAGAGCATAGCAGGAGCTGCAGAGATGATGAAGCTGAGGAGAGGAAAATGGACAGGAGATAAAGAGCGAGTGTGGAAGACCTTAAAACATGCTGTGTCATTACTTACATTAGGGCACTTCTTAGGGTGGAGATTTTCAAAGGCAGGCACATGGCTAAATCCCTTAACTGCTTAGAAAAATCTCTAGTGCTGTTTGCAAACAAACATACATTTGTATTTTTTGTTAGCAATTAGCAAAAGAAAACATGCAGATCATAGCTGTGTTTCTCCCAGCTATCTTAGTGTTATTGGAAATGACAGACATTATCCCGATTGCCTATGTATAGTGTGGGACCATCTGCCAAACTGATAAACTAATGTCCCTGTTTCAGGTGGGGAAACAAGCAAGGAAAACAGCAAGCAGAAAACATAACAGAAAACGTTTTGTAGAAAGATTATGAAAAAGTCCACTATTAAGCAGAGTAATTTAAGAACCCTACTTGTGTCTCACAATTTCCATTTTAGGATCCACTTCTTGTACTTTGAATAAATCTTTCTTGCTATTTAAATAATACTTGCTTCCTAAAGGAAAAGATACTTTAACATGAAGCTAAGGATGAATATGTGTTACAAACATGCATACATGAAAAAAATGTTATTGCAGATCTCACTGAAAATATAGGTTGCTTAAGTTACTTGTCTCACTGAGTGCTCCATGGTTGTAAAAATCTTTACATGTTGTTGCAGATCCAGGAATTTCAGAGTTAAGAATGCGTTTGGGAGGGGGAGAGAGAGGAAGATAGTATTGGAGAATACACAATATGGACAGTCAAACCATAATGCAGCTATATCAAGAATCCCAGCAATGCTATACTGTCATGAATAACACACACTCCATTGGAATCCAGACTAGATGCACGTTCTTTTGTGTGTCAGGAAAAAAAACATGCTAGTGAGACAAACCATAGTCAATGAAGACAGATATTTTTTGTCTAGTTGGTAAAATTGTGTGTCTAGCATTCTCAAAATAAAGATAAGCTTTAGGCTTATGGTAGGTAGTCTGTGTTTATAATGCAGTTCTAGGAAACTTACAAAGGACTCTAAAAGCACTGATTTGTGCCAAATGTTCCTTAGGATAAATATATATTTTGATGACTTTTTTTTTTTAATTTGAGCATTTCAGTGTCAACATGTTCCTTTTTGAAATGGAACATTTTGACTGCTCCATTCGAAACTATCTTCTGCTATGAAATGTAGCTCATATTTCACAAAAGGTCGGAGTCAAACAGAATTGATTGATTTTTATCTAAATGCAATGTTTTTGTTAGCAATGATTATTTTGCATATATTTTTGTAGAAAATTCGGTCTCTTTCTATTGAGAGATATAAAGGAAACAAATTTTGAAATCACACCACAGCAAAACTGTTTTCTGCTTTTCTCAAATTGAAAAAAAAAAAAGCCCTAATATTTCAGATCTATTATTTACTGTTCTTAAATGTCATTTATAATTCCCAGTCTTTAAGGAAAATCACTGTTATTAGTCAGTTGTCCAAGCCTTTTGTTACAGAGTAAGTAACATCAGTTTCCAAGAGCTATCCAGCAAAATAAAAACATTAAAATAAAAACATATCCTTAAGGGATGAGATCCTGGCACAAAATCTGTCCTAGGGCAATCAACTGTACAACTGTAGCTAAACATGTGCCATCTGTGGAGGAGTTTGTCCAGAAAAATCAGCAGCATTTCATTTGCAAAACACCCAATTGCTTTGAGATGCAATTGCATGCAGGTAAATTCAGGGTATCTCAAGCTGTTGCCAAACTATTATCTTGAAATGCTTGAAAGTAGGGCTGCATTTTGTGTGGTTGGGATTATTACAGGAGCAGTGACACCGAGAAGGTTCTGGATGCTTAATCAGTTGTCCAAGTTACTTGTTTACTCTTGAACAGACGGTCTTGCAACTAGAGCCTACATCTGCTGCATCTGCTGACACTTTTATTACCCTAATAGGTAAGGGAAGAAACAACAACAGGTTTCTATCTTGTTAACACAGTAGGATGTGCAAACTGGAGAAGAACACTGCTGACTGCCAAAGGTAACAAACTGGATGAATCTGGGGGAGTCCAGCAAACTGATCTATGTTATTATCTTCTGCGCCCTATCTTCTTTGTGATGCTACTTAAAGAATACATAAAGCTAGTAGGGGTTTGTTTTGTTTTTATTTTCTTTATAAAAGGTTTGCTCATTTGCGGCATTTTTACGTACCACTATTGGTTGCAAGCAGTTTTAATTTTTAACCTGTTGGAGATTTTTTTTTCCCAGTGAAATCTCTTTGAATTGATTTCCACCTCCCTCTCCACCCTCCAGTGATATACAGTATATCCGGCTCAACGGTGGCCCACAAAAGCTGTGGGGAACTGAGAGGTCATGGCTTGTCCTTTGAAATATTATACTAAAACAAGAGCTGCTGAGATCAGTAGCACAGGGGCAAAAATGCAGAGCTGCCATTTCCCTTTATAACCTTTGCAGCGAAGCTTGCGTGGGGCAGCTCCCACACCCCTTCCCCACTGTCCCTTAGCTGTAGGGGTCTCCACATTAGTGTTTTATTTCCACAGGGGCTAGCTTTGGAGCAGAGCAGAGAAAGACTCCTTGGGGATTAAAACAACCTGCAAGTTACCCACACACCCCCCACACCCAGCAGCAGCCTGGCCCCAGAGTTGTGAATCTCCACAATGGCACTGTGGCCGGTCAGAACCAGTTGGAGCTGGTTGGAGCCAGTTGGGGCTGGTCGGAGTCGGTCAGAGCCAGTGGGGGCCAGTTCCTGCCAGTCTTACTTTACCCTGCCTGTTCTGCTCTTGACCTCGCCAACAGTTGCCCATATGTATATTTTCCCTAATTATTTTACATCCATCTATTCAAAGGTAATTGAGTCAGGCTAATATTCCAGCGTGCATGCTGGAGTTTTCTTCTACGCCAAAGCACAGGGACAGCCTGAGGCAGTGCTGGTTTTCTTCTGTCGCTTTGTCAGCAGCTGAGCCCCAGAGAGGCATCAATGAAGATGTCTTTTCCCTGACATTCCCCAGACAGTTTTGTTATTATGACTTCCTGTTGTCTTTACATTGTCATTAAAAACATAAGGAAACAAAATCATTCAGCTTTGAATGTAAGTGTTTCATTCTTAGGAATATCTGCCCCAGAGGAGCTCCTAGCCCAAAAATGCCATATGCTGTATTGAGGGAAAATATTCAGTGGCTTTAACAATAAAAAACTATTCCAGGAATGGAAATGTATACAAGCGTTCAATTTTACATGTTATATATCTATCTGAGGAGTATCCATAGCAGTGAGATGTGGGAGATACAGACTCCTCATTAAAAGAGGAATGTTCATCAAATCAATGAAACTTTGACTCCAATCAAAAGTACTGTTCTGTGTAGCTCAGTTCAATGTGTGTATCTGATTAGGCATAATGCTGACATCTCCCAGACCCTAGACAGCACTGCCTGAGTGAAGTGGCCCTACGCAGCTTCCTGTACAGTCTTTGAGATACTCAAAAAAATAAAGCATACAAAAAGAAATTAATAGCAACACTGGTAATTTTCTGTCCAGTTAATATTGCTGAAGAAATCAGTACTGTCAGGCTGCAGTTCCAGTATACTTCACTACTCTTCTTGATAGCTTGTTCTTAAGTGAAATGTCATTCATTTATTTGTTTGTACTGAAGCACATTCCTCATTTCTAAACTGCAGCCAGATTTTTTTATTATTATTATTTCTACTAGTGCTGCTACAGTCACACTTTACAGGCCTTGCTCACATCAATATTCAATTTTCTGTGAAAGCATACTGTGTCTTTATTTTTGCAGTATTGTGTATCTCTTGAAGGACCAAATTACTTCTACAGGCCCTGTTTGCCTTGCATTGATGACGACCACTTCCAGTGAACTCCAGGAGCTGTGGGTCCCTCCTCTCTGGCTGCTGGAATGCAGGCCGTTTCATCTAGGGACCTGGAGGTCCCTCCATTCAAAGCAGTGGATGTGACTGCTGCTTTCCCATTTACAGGTTCAGACAGCAGTGAGGCTGAGTTGGCATCTCACATGCATACACACACATGCAGAGGGCACTGACGCACTATTGCTACACTGGCAGCTACGGATGAGATGTTGCCTTCAGCAACACCCACGCACACCACCAGCAGATCTCAGATAAACATGAATGCAGGCAGCTGAGTTCCCTCCTCCTCTTCAGCTGGTGGAGACAAATTTGCTAGTAAAAGCACATGTACCCGCACTTTCTGGTTCATGAGCACACAGACATTTGCAGATCCTTAAATAGCAGCATAGCCACTCTGACACCCCTGCCTGGACCCTTGCTGGTTATACAGTCCAGTTACTGACTAGTACAGCTTGAAGTATTCTGTCAAATTACACATGCACCGTTATGCTCACCAGGTTAGAGAAAAACACCCTTGGTTTCTCCCCACAGCAGCAGGGGCCCTGCAGAGCATAATGGTCTTGCGATCCTGGGTCCTGAGCCAGGTGTTGGTGCTAAGGCCCTCACCCACTCCCATTGCTGGCACTGCAGACACAGGGGCCATCATCACCTAAGGTCTGACTGCTGCTGCTGGCCTCACATTCACTCCCACTGCCTCCTCTGGTAGCCAGCACTCCTGACCCAGCTTCATCATCCGCCAAACACTCTTGCTGGGACCCTTACTTGCCCCAGGCACTGGCATCAAACATGGGAGAGTTGTTGCCCAAGGTCTCACCCTAGTTCCTGGTCCAAGTCCACTTGCTCTGGTGTCTTCAGTTGCCAGCACGTAGACATTACTACAGCTACATATAGAGCAGAAAGAGTACGTGGAAAGATAGTTTAGAAAGGTTCTGGTAAAAAGATAGAGGATATTCTGGTGATTGAGACAAAGGACTTCATCAGACAAGCATGATGACCAGAGACTCCTGACACGCAGTAGACCTAGTTTTTACCCATTCCTCTCTATTCCTTCACCATTCTCTTTTTTTTCTTAGATGCTTCACACAGTCCCACAGGCTCCCCTGTTACATATAAAATCTCAGATTAGTCTTGTTTCCTCCTCCTGATCAGTTGCACACTCCAAGTTGTTCATGTTTGCCTTCCTTATTGCTTGTCTGGTGGGTTTGTGTCTCTCTCTATCCTGGTTTTTGCATCTCCCTTTATTTACTATCCATTTTGCATTGAGAAGATCCTTTCTTGATTCCCCCTTTACTGTTTTACTGTTTGTAGCAAAAAGGTGTTTGAACTGCTAACCTTAGTGCAGGTGTTTTCACATTGCACATGCCTTTACAGGAATACCTCTCTCTATATTCCTATGTAGGTGTACTGTGAGGATACTCTCCTTTTCTTAATGAAGGTCATATTGAAAGGAGAATGTAGATTTTAAACAAAGAAATTCTGCTAAACATCTGCAGTATATTTGGCAGTTATTCCCACTAGAGCAGCCTGCCGGTGTTATATAGTATACCCTCTCTGCAGTATCCACAACACCTACACATGGTTGGCAGATAGGACACAATTCCTATGGGAGACTTCTGTGCTTCTGGAAAGGCAACTTGAACAAAGTGGATCCATAGGGCATCTCAGATCATAGAATCATAGAATCATAGAATGCCTAAGGTTGGAAGGGACCTCTAGAGGTCATCTAGTCCAACCCCCCTGCACACGCAGGGCCACCTAGAGCACCTGGCACAGGACTGCATCCAGGCGGGTCTTGAAGAGCTCCAGAGAAGGAGACTCCACAACCTCTCTGGGCAGCCTGTTCAAGTGCTCTGTCACCAGATGCACTGGGAAACTATGTTTAGATAATTAAATCAAGCCCTAGGTGACTGGTGAATGAATTTGCTGTCTAGGACTTACTGATCATATTAATTAGATTTTCAGAACACAGTTCATTTCCTAAACATCAGTGTGCCATTAACAGAACACTGTAAAAGCATATCTAACTATCCCGTGGAATCCAAGCATCCAACCTCTCTGCACAAGGTTGGCAGATATGACATGAGATCTATGGGAGATCTGAAAAAGGAGAGAAGACGCATATAACGAAGATCGCACTTAGCTTTCCACCAGCTGCCAAATTGACAAATTTGTATTTTGGAAATAGTGTTAGAAGTCAGACAAAGCATTTGAAATGTGAGAAAATTAACAAATTCTATAAATAAATATATAAATATATAATAAATAATGAAACTCCCAGCATCTGACAAGACACAACTTTCCCCCTGTTAATAGGGGAAAGGAACATACCTAAAGACTTTCAGACCTTCAACTAACCACAGAAATTTAAAATAAATTCTTTCATGATAAAAAATTGCTGGCATACACTGTATGATTTTTTTCTAAAAAAAAAAAAAAAAAAAGGATTTTCTAAGGCAGAAAGCAGCTGTAGAATTGTTTAGCATTCTGTACTTGACTTGCCCACTGTCTGAATGTCTGTTCAAAGTGAATATTTAGTAGTGCAGCTGCCATTGTTACTGATTGAAGAACACTGCTTATTGCATTGAGCATCTTACTTTCCTGGAAAAGTATCTTACAGCTTCCTACTCAATTTATTCATCAACCAAACTCAAATTTCTTAGACTTCTGTCCTCTCCTCTCCTCTCCTCTTTTCTTCTCTTTGCCCCTCTCTATTTTTACATGTCGGAATATTTGCTTCTCAACAATAACAGGTGTAAAAAATATCCTTAAAGAAATTATATGCACTAATATTTAGAATTTTTAAAAAATATGAGGAAAAATGTAGCGATGTTTTAGACATAGATATCCTTCTTTCTGTGCAAATATTACCTCATTATTAGAAGAAAATATATATTAATAACTACTGTAGAAATCGACTGCATGAAAATATTGTTTTTATGCATATGAAAAGGCATTTTGTTTAGCACAGAGGTAGTAATGGTGTTGGAAACCACTATGCAGGTGATATAAGTCCAGAATAAGCAGTAAAGTCTTGTATTTCAAGAGAATAAATGAATTTCATTGAAAAGTGAAAAAGAGAAAAATATTTTTTGAAGCCTGTATCAAGCCCATGTGTTGCTGTTTATATATTACTTACCATGCTGTACTTAATTTGCTGTACTTACATTCCTAACAGTTCCAGCATGCTACTCTCCCTTAAACGTTTCTTACTGGAGATATAGTTTGTTCACAAACTGGATCACAAAATCAGCAATAAAATAAATTTATAAGGGATAATTCTTTCAACTTATACATGACTATTATAGATAAAAATCAAGCATGGTTACAGTAGCCTGCACTTTAACTCTTTAGTCTTTTAAAGAGATATTATCTCAATTTAAAACATACTGACTGAAAAATATTACCATCACAAACCCAGTTTCAGAAACAATTCTTAAATTGTTACAAATGTAATGTATTAATTACTTAGTGAAGCAGATACCCAAAGATAGCAATGACCTGAATGGTACTGATAAATGCTGATGTCTAATAAAAGGAATAAAAGGTACAAATAAAAGTTTCCTCATGTTAACTCACTTTTATACTTAGTTATACCCTCACCATTCTGGCTTTAGCTTAGATATCTGTGTGCTTCTTTGACTTAACATTAAAAAAATAAAAAGTACCAAAACAGCATCTTGTCAATAAGGTCTTTTTGTTGCTGAAGATGCAACTTCAAGACAATATTTTGTTATGTGTATGGCAACTAAACCAAAATTTATTTCTCTTACATGTGTTGATAATATATTGCTTTATTATACTACTTTTTTACTTGATTATTTTTGTGTTTCATATATCATAATTAAATGGGTGCCTGTGAAACACATTACAATTGTAATATGCAGTGTATTCAAAAGTATACAAAAACTGGTCAGTTAAAGTATGGTAACTTTTAAACAGGAAAAACATTTCTAGTATAAATTAGGGATAGCAAAAGCATTATCCTAAGATAGTACAGCAAAAATGTCTTTATGCTGTCATCTACATTTCAAATCTGATTGATTGATTGCTATAAAAGCAGATTCTTTGTAGGAGTCTAGGAGACTTGTGGTGTTTCTTGTATAATTTGTTGTGTGATGCCCAGCCATTGTATTTTTTTCTATGTAACAGTACAATAACAGTCACAATAAGTCTTTGATTTTAGAAGTGTTCCTAGGAACTACCTTTTAAATAATCTTAATGACCATTAAAAACTTCTCAGCCTTAATGTAGATAAAATACATTTAAAGATACGCTACCTGTCTTCACAGATAATAGTCATCTTTTGTAAGGTAGAGTCATGGGATGTAAAAAGCAAGATCAATTGCTATTTTGCTATGAATTGTATTAAGCAGGTCCTGCCTTTCCAAACCCTGCTTACTGTACTTTTCATTTGTACAGGAACAATTTCATTTTAATGGTAGAGGTTTATTTAGTACAGATTTGGAACCTAACGGATGACTAGAATGTACCAATTAATCAAGATGAAAATATAAAAAATTAACTTGTGTAACCTTCCTTTATCTGTGTTTTTTTCTTTTTTCTTTTCATAGGTGTTTTGTTTTGTCTCTTCCCCCCGCCTTTCTTTCTGACAAAAGTGAAGTACCAGTCATGATGCCTCCTGAAACTACACAGCTATATGCTTCTGAGTACAGAATTCTAATCTAAAATCCATTTGTTATCTGAGGAGACCTGTGCTTTAATTGGTGTAATGCTACCAAATGCTGCAGTTAGTCATAGCCAAAAGATTACAGTGACAAAAGCATGTTTTTGCCTCAGGGTAGGAGGCAATTTAAACTCTTTTTTCTCATTTTCTTGTATTATTGTGTGGTTTTATTTATTTATTATTTTTCCTTTTGGCCAGGTTTGTGGGTGTTGTGTTTGCAGTAATGTTAAAAAGCAAAAGCAATAGCATAACAACAGAAGTCATTTTTGCATCTATGTAGGTGGAATTTCCATTGCACTCTCGAGGTTATTTTCATTATCTAATGAAGTCAGTAAATCAAAACACTCCAAAATTTCTTTAAAATTATTTTCTTTTGCAATTCCCTACTTCCAGCTTACAAGCCTTCTTGTCTAGGACCTTTTCAGGGAAGTACACTGTAATGACATTCAAGATAGATAGAATCTTTTAAAATGAATGCTTTCTTACAAGTCTTTTTAAATAAACCTCTTGCTAAATCCCTTTTAGTTAAACTGGCCAACCGGCCCATTTCCCTGTAAAATCCCACAAGGCCTGTATATTTGGTTCATAGAAAAATGGCCTCATATTTTAAGTTTCGTTGTCTCCAGATGATGATTTCTCATATCCTAACACAAGTATTTAATATAATTGAAACAAATCCCTCTCTCTGGACACCTGTTCCTCTTCTTGGACTATGGAGTTACAAATGAGTAGCTCAGACTTAGATTCTGCTTTTTAAACATGTCATATTAAGTGAGAGGGTTCTACCTTGCACTTGTCCTTGTTGAACCTCATAAGGTTCCTCTCTCCATCCTGTCTAGATCTCTCTGTTGGGCAGCACAGTTCTCGGGAATGTCGGCCATTCCTTCCAGTTTGGTGTCATCTGCAAACCTGTTCAGGATGTACTCTGAGCCCTCATCCAAGTCTTTGGTGAACAACGTGAAGAGCACCAGGCCCAATACAGACCTTTGCAGGACACCACTGGCCACAGGTCTCCAACCAGACTCAGCCCCATTTATCACCACCCTCTAGAATCTGTCAACCAGTCAGTCCTCAATCCACTTCACAGTCCACTCATCCAGTACACACTTCCTAAGCTTTTCTGTGAGGATGTTGTGGGAGACTGTGTTGAAAGCCTTGCTGAAGTCAAGGTAGACAACATCCATGGTTCTCCCCTCATACATCCAGCTGGTCACTTCATTGTAGAAGACTATCAGGTTCATCAGACACAACTTTCCCTTGGTGAATCCATGCTGACTACTCCTGATCACCTTCTTTTCCTTGACATACCTAGACAAGGTCTCTAGGATGAGCTGCTCTATCATCCTTCCAGGAACAGAGGTGAGACTGACTGACCTGTATCTTCCCAGGTCCTCCTTCTTGCCCAGACTGGAATGACGTTTTTTTTCCAGTCCTCAGGCACCCCCCACCCACTCTCCATGACCTCTCAAAGATGATGGAGAGTGACTGAGCCATGACCCCTGCCAGTTCCCTGAGCACTCTTGGGTGCATCCCAACCAGGCCCATAGATTTATGGGTGTCCAGTTTGCCTAAATAATCCCTAACCCAATCCTCCTCAACTATCGTAAAGTCCTTCGCTTTCTTGGTTCTATCTCTTGTCTCCAGGCTCAGTACATGGGTACTGACCTTAGCAGCAAAGACTGAGGCAAAGAAGGTATTTAGTAACTGCCTTCTAAGCAAGGCACCTTCCCCATTCAACAGTGGACTAACATTTTCCCTGGTCTTCCTCTTACTGCTGATGTATTTGTAGAAGCTCTTCCTGTTGCCCCTGACATCTCTTGCTAACTCTAATTCCAAACAGGCCTTGGCCTTCCTCGTTGCATCCCTTCATTCTCTCACAATGTTCCTATATTTTTCCCATGTGGCCTGTCACTTCTTGCACATTGTGTACGTGCTCTTTTTCTCATTGAGTTTACCCAACATCTCCTTGCCCATCCACACAGGTCTCCTGCCTGCCTTGCCCAACTTCTTTTTTATAGGAATGCACCGATGCTGAGCTTGGAGAAACTGGTGCTTGAATAGTAGTCAACTCTCCTGGACTCATTTTCTTCCTAGGGCCCTGGCCCAGGAGATTCCTCCAAGGAGCTCTCTGAAGAGGTCAAAGTTAGCTCTCTTAAAGTCCAGGGCTGCAATCCTACTTCTTGTCCATCTTCCTCCTCAGAGGATCGTGAATTCTGTCATCTCATATCTGCCTATAGAAGGCCTCATCTTGCCTATATATATGATTTATATTTATTTATATGACTGCTATGTTTGGCTTGCTGAAGGTATACATAATGCACAAATAATAGCTCAACTCAGTGCATATCTGGTGGCACCAGGTAAGCTACCCGTAGTGTAGCAATTAGTAACATGGCTGCTGTTGGATCATATGACTGGGAGTTCCCACACCGACCAGGAGGTGTTAATATTGTGGTCCATAGCCTTGTGATAAATACAACATTTGCTGTTAGCCAGGACTTATTTTTCCAGCCTTTTTTTTCATAGCATATTTTTTCTAAAAAAGATTCTTGAGAAAATGGCAGTCTTGACACTAATGCATCGAAATAAGGTTATCTGGTGAGAAGATAATGCAAAAGCAGGTTGTATTTTATTACACTGATATGCTGAAAAGTGGAGTTAGCTACAAAACTCAAGCAGAGGAACTATTTAAAGAGGTGATTTTATATATAAAAATTAGAATTTTGTTATGTATCACGGAAGACAGGGAAAAGTCATTCACTAGTTTCCTTATTAAAAAAAAAAATGCCTTTCAAGAAGGAAGAAAATGAGAAGTCCGTTGACTAAATGCAGTCTCTACTAATTGCTAGAAAAGTACAATCTATTAATTGATGGAGCATGACAAGATTTTTTAATGCTCTCCATTTCTCATACAGGCCAAGGTCAGAGTCAGTCAACCAAGGTAAGTGGACTGGCATTTAGAAAGAATGATAGACACCTCCAGGAGGCAACCATGTCATCCTAAAACTGGCCTCTGAATTTGATCGAATGAGTAACTCTTAAAAGTGCCTCTGTTGCTTCTAAATGAAGGCATTGTTGAATTAACCTCAACTTAGGGACTTAGGTGCCGACTTGTAAGACATTTCGAATCAGGTAAATAAATCTCATCCTTAGGCCCATGTCACATGTGAAATTTTGACTGCAAAAGCGTAATCTTAGAAGATTAGCTAGCAAACTGCTTTTGTTTATACAGTACCAGAACTAAGTTGATTTTTACCTCATTCACACTCAGAGCAAGGAATTCATGCTTTTAAAAAGTGTTAGGCATTTTTATTTGCTTGCTGTCTACTCAATAGTTTGTTTTGTTATCCTACTGGGAAAATTGTCCTACCTGTTGTGTGCACACATACAGAGGCATGTATATGCACACACACACTCATAGATGCATATTGATTTCATACGGTGTTTGCTGCTGTAAAGTTTGTTTTTATAGCCAGTAGAGAAGATAATTTGTTTTGACCATTAGGAGTTGGGTTTATTTCTGCTTGAGATGCTTTGCAGAGACTAGCCCTGAAAAAGTAAGTAGAGTAGGTTCCCTGGACAAAGGGATAATTTTTGCATTTCACTTAAATCTCAGAAAGAATCAAATGAAACAGTAAAGTAACCTAATTTGGAAAACTAGTGTTTTTCAGATACCTGAATGACTACTTCAATGAAATGAGCAGAACAGCATTGAGGAGGGCTATTCTTAAAGTGTTTTAATTTAGATTAGGAATCTGTGATATCTGTGATCCTTCTCCCTAGATTTCAAAATCATGATAGCTGCCTATCATCCATCTTTGTCTCCTAGCCCTTACTTTCCAGTAATTCTGCACTGAATTAATCAGAAAATTAGGGGAAAAAAAAAAAAAAGACCCATACCGATGTGCTTTTTTTTGTTTTGCTTATTGAAACACTAGCAGTGTCTTTATAAAACTCTTATGATATTTACAAATCAAGTGCTTATCACTAAAACAACCAAAATAATTAACTAAATAATGTTGATGTAACAGTGTTTCCATGAAAATCTTGTCATCATCCAAATGATAAACACCATTTTTGGCTTTATTGACGTCCACTATATTCCATTAAAAGATTACCCGTTCGCTTTAAAGACATTTCTGAATGTCTTATGTTGTATTGCTGCTGTTCTTTTTCTTTGTTTTTATTTGCTTCAGTTATTATTATTATTATTATTATTATTATTATTATTATTATTATTATTATTGCGATTTTCTTTCAGATGTAAAGTAAAAAATTACTTCAAGGATTTTTTTTTTTCAGTAACGGTTGTAGATTCATACCAGAGCATTTTGCAAAAGTAATTACTGAGACAATTCTGATTACATTGTTTTTTGGCAGATTATTTTTTTTCTAAATTTACTTTTATTTTGCTAAAAGCTTTGTCATGAATGCTTCTTTTTGCCTTTTTTTTTTGCTTATTTTCAACTTCATCTATCTATTTTTTTATTTATTAGAAAATTGGCTGTTTAAAGCTATTATTAAGATTTCTCCTTTCAAACTCAATTCAGAACACAGGGACAAGTCTGTCATTACAATAACTGATAGGAATACATCAGAGAAATGGTGGTAGGGAAAGGAAGACAGGAGATGAGTAAGACGTGTCCGAATCTCTCATTTGTATTGCCTGACATTTCATTCTCTCAGCTGTATTGACAGTTTTGCCTCTGAGTCCCTGCACACCTCTAATTTGTACTACATCTGAAGCAAGCTTTGCAAGTTTCCTGCCCTATGACAAGGAACTATTGTGAGATAAGGAAGAAACTAGGGAAATTCATGGAGTTTTTTGATGGATTCAGCTCATTTCAGACAAAGACTCTTTCTTCCTGAATAATGTTTATAATAGCATGGCTGTCCTGATGACTAATGATGGACCTTCTTGCTGATTCCTTCCGTAGTGTTGTGATGCAGCATTTACGGTGCCAGTCCAGATGCAGATGCAGAATCAGAAGAAATGAAACACTTGGAAGCATTAGGTCTCTTAGCTAGGATCATGATTCCAGCAGGTACACCCACCACATCTATTTATATTTTAGCACAGGACACCTCATCACTGTTAGCACTCATCTTTCTGCTTTCTTTTGTTTGGACACTGAAGGCTTCACCCCTGCTCATAGCTGTAGTGAGCTTCTGTCATGAAGCCTCTCTGGGCACAGGTGGGATTACAAGCAATCACGGATAACCTTCTAGACTGTCCCCTTCTACCTACTTGATTTTCCACACAAATCTTGGTTTGTAATACTCTGATCACAACCGTGACCATGCGGCCTTACCAATATATATCCTCTGAGTCAGAGATTACTACTAGCAGAAAACTTGTTACTCAACAGAGAAAGAAATGTAGGAACACATTAATGTACTGGATCTGAGTTGATCCACAAACCTGTAACATTCTGTACCAGAAGAAATGGAAAAAATCATATAGGAGAAGAATTTTGAATGTACCAGATGCTGGTACAGAAAGTTCTGGCTCTGTTTTGTATTAACAAGCATCTCATGGAATTGTCGCTTTTGCTGGAAAAAAAAAAAAAAGGGAAAAGAGAGAGAGAAAAAAAGTTATCCATTTAGCTTTCAGCAGTGTATCTACATAATTTTCTAGTGTGCACAGATTTATAAAATAAGAAAGTACGTATCCTGAAATTACAAGTGGGAAATTGGTAAATCAGTGGACTCTGTATGACACAGTTGTATTAGGTTTATACCAGAAAGGATTTTTTTTTTCCAACCAAAAGTAACAGAATGTATAAATATTTTAATCAGTGATCTAAGTTTAGCATAGCTATCTTGACAGTACAGATGTGCGACTGAGTCATTTTAAACTGTGTTCATTGGTGTTACATCTATACAGTCATTCCTACTTTTATAACTAATCAAGTTGACATTTCATATTTGAGTCCTGTGTGTATCTGAAGTCTGGCTGCTGACTCCTTTAAAGAGTTGTTTATGTGATGAGCTATTGCAGTAGACTAAAAGATGTTCACACTGTGTTTTCAAAACAGAAATGAATGACCACTTAACAAAAATAATTACGATTTCAAAATGCAGAGCTTTTTTGACCTCCGAATACTGTACTGACTGAAGTAAAGCTTTTTATATAAGAAAGTAATTCAAATTTAGTAAAACTGGAGTTTCACTGACACCAAACAGGTTTGGTTTCACTAATACTGTACTATCGTATGATATCATCATGAAGCGGGGGAGTTAAACTAGATGATCTCTAGAGGTCCTTTCCAACCTCAGCTGTTCTGGGTTCTGTGTGATTCTGTGAAATAGAATAATATATGGTAAAAGAGTTTGATAGATTTTGTGTGTCAGGTACATTTTTGTGTCTTATATGTTATATCATCAGTGGATCCAGGGTGAGGCTGTTTTTTGCTCTATCTGTTAATCCAAAGACTGAGATTCTGTTCTGGAGTTGCTCCAGCACAAAGTTGCAGTTCTAGGGTGTTTTATTTTTTTTTTCTTTTTTTTTTTATGCAAAGTGATTTTGTATAAAGTACTGTATCTTGGCTAAGACCAGAAAAATGATTGTCTTCTTATCTCACACATCTGGTGCGATTTTTAGTTGATTCATAGTAATATGCGCCACACTGAGGACTTTTGTTCTAGACTACGTTCTGGAGTTGAACTAAAGGGACCAGCCCCTTAATTTGATAAGGGTTCACTTAGATGACTGTCTATCAAAATGCATCCCCAGCAACATCAAACTGTTGCTGCTGCAACCATTTGCAACAGTTGCTTTTTGAAGGCCAACTCAAAATGCATGATAATGACTTTAGAACTAGCCATGGCACAGGATGCCAATGGAAAATCAACAAAGGAGTAAAGAATCACACAGAGGAGAAAAATAGGTAAGTACACTGAAATGCATTGTTAATATGTACATTCTTCAGTCTGTCATCTACTCTTCTATTGAACAGTTTCATTGCAGTTCCATTGCAACCGAGTTCTGCAGCTGAAAGAAAACAGAGGAAGAGCTAATGAACGACCTGTGTACACAAGTACTTGTTAAGTCTTGCTGACCAAAAGAGTATTTTCAGTTCAAGACTGTAAGTTGCATGATCTATCACAGAAGAATATGTATGGACGCTAAGCATAAATAATTCTGATTATTGTGTAACATAAAGCTTTTCTTATGTGAAGAAATGTAAACAATTCAATGAACAAGTTTGAATATCATGAAGTAAATAAAAGATAAACTGAATAAGTTTACATTAGAACACTAACAAGCAAAACCCCTCAGAAAGATGTGCTTTGAGTTTTGACAAAGGACAAATTCTTATTTATTTTGACTTTAAGGAAATTTTTGTTCTTCCTTTTATCTTCATTGCTCACTAAGTGTTCAAAACATGGAGATGATGTGGATCATGATTTCTTCAAATGTATTGTGGATGCTTCAAATATAGTATTTCAAATAAGCTACCAGGAAATATCTCCTATTCCAACCTCAAGGTGTTTTAGGCAGCCCAGGTGCATAATTATCTTTGGCACTAGAAGAAATGGTGATATGGTAAAATTTGTCTGAACAGCTGTAAGCAGCCTGCAGCAATGTGATATTGTCATGGCAGCTTCATTGAAACCTAGAGATGCCAGCCTGCACCTGGCACCTCCAGCATGGTCTTGTGTAAGGTTGTTGCATTTCACCTTAAAAATGTTTGAAGATGAGCATAAAATTTGCTTGCACAGCCAGTGCCACCATGCTATCAAAAGCTAATGAAAAAATAACAAAAAAACCCGCAACTGTTTTTCTATTTTCTGTTGGTATGGACAGATCGCAATGTGACACTATTGCTGGCAAACAGCATAATACTAATGCAATGAAGTTAAAGACAGAACAGAGACATATACAATATGTAGCTCTGCCTTAAGCACAATGTTTTCTTTGACCAGAATAACTTAGAGATGTACTGACTTGCAAGGCCTCAGAACTAAAACTTACCAGGTTTTATCCACTCTTGTCTTGGTTTTCCTAGAGCTTTCTTTTATCATGCCTAGGTGCAACAAAAGTTTTGGTTGGTTGGTTTTGATAGTTAAATAGTTTTGCCTTATTGTTACACTTCTGCAAATCTTTGAATGGTGTAATTGCAATCCATATATAGTTAGTAATAACAGATAGTTCTGTGTACCAGAACACAGGCTGATTTAATATAGAAGAATATATACATGGTATGATAGCAGAGGCCTTGGATGTCAAGGGTACAGGATATAGTGTAGAGGACTGCAGGTGTGCAATTTAAGAGAGAAACAGATTGGAGTTTTCAAGGCTACAAACAATTCACTTAGAGAAATGCCAAACTGGGAGCTGAGTAAAACTAGTTTTAGAAGTAACAAATGGAAAGAGCAAGTGTCACACAAGTATCAAAAACTTTTAATATAGTAAAATTATATGTAATTTGGAGTTGAAGACAAGTGAAGAAAAAGCATGAATGTAATAAGTTAATAGAAAAATTCACATAAATAACCCCATAGGAATGCTAAACTGAGGAAGAGGAAAACATCAAAATAGTCTTGGTGAAGAAACATTATCAAAGTCACATTTATAGTGGCTGAGATAATACTGACAACAGTATTGACTGACTTTACCTTTTCCCCAGAAACTGAAGCTCTCAACCTTTGGGCCTTAGGGAAAGTAGAAGGGTGAGTATAAGGGCAAAGTAAGAGGTATTCCTAGAGAAGTGTATTTATAACCCTTCTAATTGTACTTTTAGTATTTTGTTCTGCTATTATAGTCCTCTCCCCTCTCCTCCCCTCCCCTGTCCTCCTCTCTCCTGTCCTCCCCTCCCCTCTCCTCCCCTCCCCTTCCCTCTCCTCTCTTCCCTCCCCTCCCCTTCTCTCTTCTCTCCTCTCCTCTCCTCGCCTCTCCTCCCCTCGCCTCGCCTCCCCTCCCCTCGCCTCGCCTCTCTTCCTTTTGTGCCACGTCGCCTTATCCCATCCGTGGCACGCGGCTACAGCGTGCACGTGTCCCTCCGTTTCACGCGAGCGAGACACTGAGGCTCAGGACTACTAATTGCACTGCGCTCGGAGTTCACTCACTTGTTCGCTGTGGCAGTGAATCTGCCAGCTGCTGTTCTCTCTAAGTCTCAAGGTTGCCGGCTGCTATTCTTTTCCAAGTTGTTCAGGTCTAGAAACCCGCCGAGCTGCTATTCTCCTGAGCCGCGCTGTTATCTTGAGTCTCAGGGTCAACCCGTCGGCCAAGGGGGAGGGTACGGGGAAGAATTGCGGCTGACTCAATTTGAGTAATAAAGCAAGACTTCATTTATTTTACTGCGCATAAGCATTATATACTTTTTACAATTGCTTCTAAAGCCACACGTTCTTACACTATTGGTTAACTATTTGTAAGCTACTTATACCCTACTATACCATTGGTTAACTGTTTGTATTCCCCTACTTATTCCCTGTATCACACCTGGTGTTTGCACAGTCTCAGCATTGTTTTCCCACCTAATCTTGGACTGTGCCGCAGTTTCTCATGAGACTGCTTCTCTCCCTAATCTTGGAATGTGCTACAGCTTCTCACGGGACAGAAGCCCCGCGGGCCTAACTTGTGCTAAGAGCCTACGTTACTTATGCTAAGGGCCTAAAATCCAAGGCCTTGGTTGTTCACACAGAATCCATGTCCCCGATCCTTGCACCATTCTGCAACACTTTTGCATTGTGTTTTGTTTTTGCCTGATTCCCTTTTTGCATATGTGAGATTTTGAGTGGAGCAAATGCACATCATGGCTTCAGGTGGGCACTTAAGGATCAGTCTCTCACAACGAGCATATGCAAGAAGAACATGGACTCTACTCCATGTGTCCTGCAAATAAACTGTGAAAAATACCAAGGCTTATCTGGGATATGGCCTATATATGCCAGGAATCAGTTCTACATATCTTTAAATCTAACCTTTGACACAGCCTTTCCAAGCTCTTCATGCTATGTTATGTTAATATTCAATTACACTTCCTTTAATAAGAGATTTTCCATACAAATGACAGTTCCTCTTTTCTCCCCAACTTCTCCTTTTATGCCTAACTTCATCCTTAGATTTCTGTGATACAAAATTGATCTCAGAAGTATCAAAATATTTAAGGAAAGTTCATACCTGGAGTGGAGTTAGTCATCCTATAATATCCAGCCCTGATCTTTGTCTCCCATCTTCCCTTTGCTAATAGCATGTAAGAACATTTTCATGCCATCCATTTCCACAAACAGCTGTTGCACTGTTTGTGGGATATTTTGAGGACAGAAACATGCCAGATGGCAATCATAGCTGGTACCAGAGCTGCCAAACAATGTACAAGAACATAATTTTGTACTTTTCTTTTCCAAAGGGTTCTATTAAATACGGAGAAAAAATAGGAAAGGGATAACAAAATGGTGACATCATTCTGGAGAAGAGATGACTATAGGACAAATTTTGAACTGTAGATGTGCTAATTTACACACCCCCATGCATGTGTTAAATTGCACACCCCCATACATGCATACACCCACATCCCCACGCACCGATACTTGAGAAAGTAACTGAGATGTATTCATATATCATCTAAGATGTACTCACAATTTTTTTTGGTATATGCAAATGTAATTAAGACATAATGGTATGTTTTTAAAGATTTTAGCAGATTTTCAAGCATGCTTTTGATCAGATGTGATCAGTTCTACTTTCTTAGTTTCTGTCTCAGGAGTAACCTAATGGGTGTCAATAGTCTGACTATGTTTTCAACTTGTGCCCGTTTTTTTGGAGGACTTTACTGTCCTAGTTTATATGCAACATATAACAAGAGAGATGTTGTATCAAGTTCAGGTTCACACAGCAAATGGCAATAACCTGCTAACAGCATGGTACTGGTATCAGAGACACCAGCAGGTGCTGGGGCCTGGGCTGAGTCATACTAGGGGCAAGGGGACAAGGTGGGTGAGTGGCTGCCTGTGGGGCACTTATACAAAGCCATCTATGCACCCAAACCAGTTATAAGTTCTGAGCCATTGGTTTGATGTAACGATGTAAATAGAATGGCAGTGGCAAAATCATTCCACAGAATAGCAAAAACCTACAAAATAGGTTACTTTCCTATATGTTCTGTAATTAAGACGGTATGCCTCTTGAATGAACTAAACATGAGGCATGCATGTATTCCTCTTGAGTGAACAAATAGAACTTATTATATTTATTAAAAATCTGTATTTTGAATAAATGCCTTAGGTTCACAGAGTGGAATCACAGGATAATTTAGGCTGGAATAAACTTTTGGAGGTCATCCTGCTGAAAGGATGACGAACAAAGCTGAATGAGTCTTCATTCAGTCAAGTTATGAGGATGGAGATTCTACGGCTTATCCGAGCAGCCTACATCAGTGTATTTTTTTTTTTCTGCATACTTCCGAGAAGAATTTGGCTCTGTCTTCTTTATAATCACACTGAAGATGACAGCTAGATGCTCCTCCCGCTTAGCTTTCTCTTTTCCAGGCTAAAAGAACAAAAACAAAGCCCCAAAACAAAGCTCAAAAACAAATGGTTACGGCGTTTGTTCACTCTATGGACTACTTCCAAAAAATAGAATGAACAGATATTTTTAAATAAATAGTAATAATATTTGGCTGTCAGACATGAGGAAAAGTGTGAATAACGTTCACATGTGCCCTAAGACTTCTTTTGCTCTGCTGGCAGTGCCAAAGGACCTATGTATCATTTAAAAGCAATTTGAGTATTTTAAACTGCCAGTATGATGCAAATGAATCTCATCATAAATAACAACATGATTCATTTTCTTGTTAAAAAGCTTACCTTAGATGACAGAACAAGTGAGTAGGGAATCCAAGGTGAGATCAGTGTTACTTATATTGTTGCAAGGTGGTGCAGAATTATGAAAAGCTACACCTCCTCTTCAGTAACACTTGGAGTCTTTAAAGATTTGTAGAGTTGGCTTGCACAGGTCCATCAACAAAGTAATAACTGTTAAACACAACTTAATGAATAAAATTAGAGAAATATTGCTTGGTGGTTTAGTGAATATTCTTTGTCTTTTGATTTTTCTAATTTGTCATTTGTTATCATCTTTACAAAGATATTGTTTCCACTGGAGAAAATCCGTTGATGCAGTTACCTTAAATGATTGTAGAACTAGTGATGATAGTGTTTAGAAAGAGGGATTTTAATAAAAAAAATGAGTGATTGTAAAAGCTCATTGTGGAACCAATACACCAATAGATTTTTACACAAGCAAAAAAAAAAAATAGGACTTTCACTATAAGAACCATACTTTCTACTGTAAATGAACAAACAAAAAATATCATCAGCAAGCAACACAGCATAACATTTTTTCTTGCTGTTTTTACCCATGTCTCTTGAATTTTGGTATATGTTATCAAAATGTCTTCCAGAAATATGTATGCAAGGAGTGGTTTTTTTTGTTTGTTTTTCCCCAGGAACCATGCGATAATATTTATTATTTTTATATGAGATTCTTACTTTTTGAATGAAGACTTGGGTAACCATCCAAACTTGGGTAAGCATCTTAAGCACATATTTCCTTTTAAAAAAAAAAAAAGAACTTTGGACTGAAGAAGATTGCCATTTTCGGAGAAACCTGAACAAGAGAATTCAAACTTTTAACCAGTGCAAGAGCGTGTATTTTCAGATAAAAGTGTTTGGGAAGGAGAAAAATAAATTCCTTTATAGTTAACATTTCCAGAGAAAAGAAGTCTAGTTTCTTTTCTTCTTTTTCTTTTCACATTTGGAAAGAAACTAGAAGAAAAATTTCTGTTTAAATTAAATTTGTTTGCAAAAAGAAGGAACTTACATTTAACAGATTTAAGGACTGCAGGACTTAGAAGTCCTGGAATTTCTGAGAATAGGAAAGCTCGTATTTCTGTAAAGCATTGCCTCCAGATATTTCTTGTTTTTGTCTGAACTTCAGCCAGGACAGCGGCTTTGTAACTTAAACATCACTGAATGTATTGAGATAATATTAGCTAGCATGGCATTAGCAAGCATTAGTTATTGTGAGAGGTCTTTCAGTTGGCCAGAAACAAGATCAGTTTTTCATAATAGTTCTTTAGATGTTGATCTGCCTGAATTATTTTCAGTTTGACAGACAGATATAATAAGAGACATATTAGGTTGATACTGAATTTTGAGTTTTTTGTTGTTGTTGTTTTTCTTTTTTTGCTTTTTTATTTGCTTTTCATCCTTACAGGAAAGACCTAAATTATGGATTTTTTCCCTTACTCAGCGGCTGTAGCCTGCAGGAATGGTATTCAGAGAATCAGCTTCTACAAAAATGGACATACTGTTTTCCACAGATTCGGTTACATCATAAAATAAGCCAGAATATTACTGATGTTGATAATTTCTGTAATGTATGTTGCTGTCAAGTAGCTTAGTGACAGAGCATCATTCAACTGTGTTGAATAGGAGACAGAGAACATAGTATCTGAAGTAAATGCATTCCTCTCAGTAGTCTAAGTACCAAAGGAAGGCTATCATCATGCAAAAACAAATTGTTTCATTCAGATTAAAACTGATGCTCCCTGAAATTTTCCTAGGTAGAAGACTAGTGTATATCAAGACGTCAACCATCTGTATAGTAGACCTGAACATTTGCCAGTCCGTGCTGTCCTGTGGATACCATTTGACCGATGGATAAATTTAGCCTAATTGTGACAGAAGAGCTCTTGAAGGATCAGTAATCCTTCAGAGGAACAGTTTTTCTTGGTTTCTGTCTAATGTGTATGGTGGCAGATAGTTTCTGCAAAGGTACTTGCTGAAGATGAGGGAGGATACGCTACGCAGAAGTAGCTGCACTGATCAACCACAGCGTGCTTAACTAATGGATAAATGTTGAAGGTCTTGCTTTCTCTATATCCTTCTTATGTCTTCTTCTTGTAGGAACTGTGAGCATCTTTGATAAGTTATCATCTCCTTTGCATTTTCACAGCATGTGAAATGGTTTACACATGCTGATACAATCTCTTTGTTCCCCCTTTTTGTGCTGTAAAACCAATTCTACCCAGTGGTCAAGACTGTATTTTGCATTGTTTTAAAGACCATACATGTTTTTTCCTGAGTCCTCCGTTATGGACTTATGCTTGTTTTTTAGGGAACTGTAATATAATGCACTTAGTTTCTTTGTGCAGTATTCTGCATTCAGCTTTTTGTTTGTTGTGTTGTGTTAGATGAATTAAGAATTATCTTGCTAATAAATCCCCAAAACTAGCTATAATGGGAAGCTATCTGTATTTGATCTTATGGAGTCCCTGAGAAATTAGTTATGAAGCTTAGTTATTTTTGTTTTGATTTGCATTTTGCTTGTTTGTTTGATTGACTGATTGCTTTGGAAGATCTTCCCTGGAAAAATGTTACTGGAGGGTGATTCAGAGGCTGTAGAATCGTTAACATACAAACAGAAGAAAGATACCCTAGTGAATTAAAACAAGACCTGTTAGGCAATAGTTCAAAACAAAACAAATTATTACCTCTGACAATTCCAGAACATCTGTTTTAGATCAGAAAAATAGCAAAATGACTTATCAAGGAATCAGGAATATTGAGTGACATAAGTGTTGTAAAATGCCCGCCTTCCGATCCCTTTGGGGCCCACCCGCAAGGTTCCCGGGAGATCTAAAATCCCAACGCCAGGGGTGTTCGACGCGACCCCTACACTATGGAGCCCCCTAGGGTATTGCAGGCTTCCCGGCTGCAGTGGTCGTTTACCCCCTCAGCTCCCCAAAGCTTTATTCCACCCCCAACCCAGCGGGGGGAGGCTCCCCTTACCACTCCTGGCAACCGTGGGGATGACTCTCGCAGGAGTGTCACCCTCTGCCCTCAGGTAGGCCACTGACAGACGCTCGGCCCTCTGGTTGGGGGGTGCGATCCCAGTCGGCCGCCCTCCTGCTGGATGCCAGCACAGGCCCGGCCTGGATGCGGCGTTCAAAGACAGAGTCTGACACTCTCGTACATAACCAAGAATGCCAGCAGCCAAAGTCAAGGCTGGTGTATTAACCAAACATCAACTTAAATAACTTGGAGAAAGGGGAGGAACGGGGAGGAGAAAGGGAGGAGCACAGGCGGGGACAGGTGGGAGCCGCAGGTGGTTGGTTGAGCCTCGTCACTGGGCGGGCGGCCAGGAGCGGGAAACCGCTCCTGGCCCCCACCCTCGGGGCTCTCAGCCCCCACCTTTGGGGTGCTGGAATATTCCAGGGGTCCGCAGGTGTCACGTATACATGCCTGTAATCAGGGCTGGGCATGCGCCGACTCCCGGGGTCACACAGGGGACAAAGGACCCCCCTGTACATCATACCGGTGCGCATGCTCAGACCCCGAAGCATTCAAGGGACCCCTGAACCCCAAATTCCTATCCCCACACATAAGAGCCATTCAGTCTTGGAATAACAAGAATATTGGAAAAATACAAATTTCCCATACAATGACAGTGAATAAGCATGTTGCATCTATATGAGTTTATTAGGACTACCATATTTTACAGATGCGTTAGATTGCAGACAGACACAGGCTTCTCTGATTTGGCTTAAAGCCAATTGGCTAAAAGTCATGTTTGCTCCTAGAGCTGTGTCACTGTTTTAGAGAACAGAAAACTTTCTCATAATCAGAGTGCTGTGCTTACACAGTTAGATGGTTTTGAAACCAAATTTGGGTTATGTCCAAGAGTTCAAGCAAAAGAAATCTAGCATGCTATACAAATGCAAGTAAAAAAAAAAATAACCTAGAATAACTGGTCTTGGAATAAGATGCGTTTATGAAATATACTATTGTGCTTTGTATTAAAGTCAGATAAACTGATAGTGTGTTGACTTGAATTTATACGCTTATATCACTAAAAAAAAAAAAAAAAAAAAAAGTTGGAAGAGCTCTTCGATCAATTAGACCAACTAGCTTACCTCCCTATTGTATAAAGTTCTGTCTGAAGAAAACGTGCTCTGAACATAGCAATCTGTGTGGTGCATACAGGAGCCAGGACTTGAACTGACTGTTTAGCACGGTGGACACTGTTCCACTGTTCCAGATCATTTCTTGAACTTTCGTTTTTTTTTTTGGTTTGCGGTGAAACAGTACCTTTTCTAAATAATGGAAAATCCAGGTATAGATCTCACTAACATTAACAATAGTGCCTGAACAATGGCACTGTGGCACACAATGGCACACTAGCCTGAACAATGTGAACTGCAGATACATTTTCACACACAGTATGCAATCATTGAAGACTATCATGAAAACTATTCATGTATGGTTACAACTTTTATGTAAAATTAACAAATAATGAAATTAAAGCTGTTTTGAATAATTCTTTGTTTTATTCTAAAAAAGCAGTTAATTGCTTCCAGATCTATTAGAGTTTATTCATGTTGTAGAGATGTTTATAATCGCTGCGTTTCCCTACTTGAATAGAAACCATCTATTTGGATGACCATAGCATTTAATAAATACACTTGTCTCTGTATCTGAGATGCAGTCACTCTTTTTCTGCCAATGTAAAACAGGGAGGCCTGACACATAATAATAGTATTTGTCATTTAGTGCTGATAATGCACACAAATATTGAAGCTGGCTTGAACATATGCATTTTTTTTTGAAACAGCACCTACAGTGCAACTCAGGTAACTTTGCTAAATAGATATGCCAATTAATTATGTAATTTATAGCAACCACAGATGGATTTTTTTTTTCTTTTTATCAGTAATGGATGATTGATTAAGAATTGCTTAGAAAAATATTGCATTAATCCAATGTTCTCATTATGAACTAAAAGAGAAAAGATGGGGGGGGGAAAGAAACTTTTAAGTCATCTCACTGATAAATGAAGAGGCACCTTTGAAGACAGAAATTATGGTGGTCAGATATAAAAGGGTGTTGGAATAGTATGCAGTATCCCTGTGCTATTATGATTCGCAACAGATCTTATTTTTCTTGTTGAATAATGCTTCAAAAACATGAGTAAATTACACCTAAAGAAAATACACCTAAAAAAATTTAAATAAATAGTTCTTTAATCTTTGGCTATTTTTTCCCCCTCCATTACACTTATATGTGAAAGGGTCCACTAGCTTTCCAAGTATTACCTGAGTACTGCCACTGAGAAGAAGAAATGTTGTAAGATATCAAATAATTACTTTCAAAGTTTTGACATTTATTTTTGAATGATGTTAAGAATATTTAACTCAGATTATTTCTGAAATATGGAGTAAGGTGATTTTTTTGTGAAAATAGGTATCTATAATTTGCTTTTTCTTTTATGAATAGAGTTCAGTACAGAAGCTTTACTTAACATTTTTAAAGTTATATACCCAAGCTATAAAGCAATCAGCATGTACAGGTTGAAGTACTGATGGACAGCGAATCCTTTTATAGCAGATTCTTCATATAGTTGCCCTTGATTTCACTCAGTGTGTTTAACAATGAGGGAATCAGATCATTTTTTTGAGCACCTTGCTGCACATTAGTGATGTGCAAACTGTAAAAAAAAAAAAAAAAACTTTTTCTGATACAAGGTGCTCCTTTTCCAGCTCCCTTGCCACAGCAATGTCCAATGCTCCTGACAGGGCAGGAGCTGTCCCTTGTGCCTCGCTCCTTCAGGAGCCACTGGCACATTGGCAACCCTCACGAATACCAGCCCGTGGGCTCTTGAAGTGCTATGCCATTCTTCAAATTGGGAATTTACATGGTTCTGTCTTCTGGCAACTGTGCAAAACAGTATTTGGAAATATCCAAAATTTTGCTAACAGTGAAGACTGTAGTAGTTTACAGATTCTTAAACCTTTTGTACCAAGAGATTTTGTTTTTCTTTCCTTCCTCACATGCAGGCACCATGCACATGCACCATGTTGGTGACATTATTTTAACCAGTGACTCTAAAATGTATAGTATATCATGCAAATTTTCTTCCATGAACACTCTGTGAAACACTGTTAGAACTTTGAGGTTTTTTGGGTTTCTTAAAGCACTGTTTAAAAATCATAATACTAGATAAGTGGAAGAAAGTGCCTAAGTGGACAAATATTTTTATGAAATTATTGCTTACAGTTTCATATATTATCTTGGTTGAACCTACTTTGATTTGAATAAAAGATTAATAGTTAAAATCGAATTTGTGAAAATTAGTTTGTAATTAAAATGTTAATAAAAATTTAAATAAAATCACACTTAGTACTAGATGCACCTTACCTTACTTGAATCACTTCACTGAATACCACTTCATCTAAGCTTCCAATATAATGGAGGAGGATAAGTTAAGAGAATGAATCAACACACCTACAATGAAAACTGATGGCTTAAGTTGCCCATCTGAATCTTGAACTGTCTACTCTGAGTAAGGCAATGTCGCCAATTACTCATCTTAGTGCATAGAGATATACCTAGGTATTTTTCTTTAGGGATAAAATATGCTGTCTTAGAATTTATAAATGATTATGTGTTGGAAGAATTCTAAACATAAATCTTTCCCGAAATATGGCTATCTTATCAATCTTTTTGTTTCCTGAAGAAGAAAAAAATTAATTTGAAATAACTTACTCCTCAAATTCTATGCATATTTAAAATTCCTTGTGCACTTATACACAAGTTATAACTGAATAACTCATTTTAAATGAGGTTATTAATTACTAACTTATCTAACAATCATAATTAGATTCCCAGATAAAGAATTCCCCTTGATCAAGATGAGAGTTGAATACATAAGTACTTCATTTAAGGTAAAAAAAACCTCAAAAATTTAATTAGCAATTAGTCATTAGAAAATTCAGAGTTTGTTGGGAGCTGAGGAACAGGTGAGCATGTTAGGAAATGTAAGTGCAGATATCAAGTAGCACAGAGTGTTTACTAAAGCATTTTCTGTTTCTGGTCTCAGATCAGTCTTAAAATAACTCTAAAACAGATACATTTTCATACTTTCACTTTTTTTCTGTTTGTTAAAAGCATATGTATAACTATGAAATTCCTGAATTTGGATCCAGGGGTTATAGAATAGTTGCAGCCATTGTTTGCCAAGGAGGTTTCTTTTCTCTGTGCGTAACTGAATGAATACTTTCAACCCCATTTCATCTGAAGGAACATTAAACTTGGAATGGATGATAGCATTTAATTACGTATGCATTCTGAGGAATAAACATTCTGCCTGAGTTTTCCAAAAGTTTCTTTTTTTGTGGAATCCATTTATTAATAAACTACACATGCCGCTGCATGCCTAACCACTTGTTCACACTGCCTATTCTACTTTGCCTTATAGCTTTTGTCTTGTTTTTAAGGAAAGAGATATTTGTTTTCCAGCTTAAACACAGATCATCACCAAAGTTTGGTCATGACCTTCACCTTTGCAAAGATAGCTAAATTTCACATTAAACTTGTTTGGAAACTGGTGGTAAGTGGTGAGGGTTAGCTTAATTTATATTGTTTTAAAATAATGGCTACGATTGATATGTTTAAACCCACATAAGATCACAAAGTTTTGTTCCTCTAACTAATAGCCCATGAACCTGATAGGAACACAATCAGGTCTTTTATTATCAGTTGTCATGCACATGTTCAAGGTGTGTTGAACAGATGGCTACTTCTTGCTAACATGATATGGATGGCAATAACTGAAAAGGTAGGGAGTGTAAACAGTGTTTGTGACTAGAATACACAAAACTGCTTGGTCTGAGACAATGTTTGCCCTGTATCTCATTAACTATAAGGAAATTAACAATCATAAAATTTGCTTTAGATGGCAATCAACCAAATTAAACAATAACCAGAAAATTAGTGATAGTCTTTTAGAGAAAACAAGGAGTCAGTTTGAGAGGAAATATAAAAGAAGCAGGAGAATTTTTGATTGTGGGGTGAGATCTTGGATTAGGAAAGTGGTCAAAGAGGAACAGCCACACCCGGTTTTACACTGTCAGAGTTCACTCTGTGGCATCACTCAATGAAGCATCTTCTACCTTCAGCCTGTGTTTTGATGAGGGTTGCAAACAGATAACCATATCTTGAAATATGCATATGTGGCCTCATGATGGGAGGTGGTGGGTCTTTCTCACCAGTTTGTGGATTGGGGGACTGTTGGGAGTAACAAGTGCAAATGTAAAAATATGTATGCACATCTGAGCACAGGATGTGTTTGTGTGAATAGAGAAACCTGCATTCCTAGAGAACGGAATCCATGATTGTAGCCCATGCTTGTTAGATTAGGAGTAGATGTCTATGCCAATATTGAATATGTGTGTTGGAGGGAGGCAAGAAATTACTGTGATTAGTTGTTAGAGGGTGTTTAGTTTTTCATTTCCTGAGTAACTAGCACTGTTGTTCATAACTAGCATTGCAGTTCACCTATTGCATTGTGGGTATTGATCATGATTGTACAGTTCACTGATTGTTGATTAACTGAAGGTTATTATAATGTTATTATATTATAGAATGGTATTATAAAATTATTATTATAGAGTGTTATTATATACTAAGTCAATAAAACTCTTCAGTCCTATCTGATTTAAACTGTATGAATTGAGCAGTTTTACCCATGACAGATTATGATTAAGTTTGTGTAATTCCAAAACAAACTTAAAGGAAATAAAAATAGTCCAATTCTTTACACCTAAGGACTGAAATTAGTACCAAGATTCTATGATTAAGAGACAAGAGGTTATGGCTTTTGTTACTTATATGTCATTTATTACATATGGATTTTCTGGGTATTGTGAATCATTTTTTTTTTCTATTTATATATAAATTCTGAAAAGGATAAGAATGCATCAACCTTCTAACAAGGCTGTCAATGTTACATATAAAAAGATTTTTTTTTTTATTTGGAATATATATCAATGAATTAAATGATTCTGTAATCTGAAATAGTACTGTATACATCTGGTTGTACACGTATATACACATACACGTAAATAAATGCTTGAAACAGTTGAAGTTAAACAACTAAATTTATCACCAAGATAAATGTCTGACCAACCAAGTTAGTCACCAAGTCACATGCAGACAAGTCATCATAATTTCCCCTATTCATTCTTCTTAAGGAGCTTGAATCATCAGCACAGGACCTGGATGAACCCCAGGCAGTCTGGTGTTAGTCTAGACCTTTGCTGATAGTCTAGATGTTAGAATGTTAAAGCATTAATTAGACTAACAATAATTCCTTAGCTCCATAGATACGGTGTGCTCCCTTTGGTCTGTAACAAAATTTTCAGTGCACAAGCTTAAGAGAGATTTTCATCTACTAAAACTCTTACATTATGGTACCATAATAAGCTATACATGTTGATATATTCAGAATCAGGTGATTTTAAATACAGTAATAAAAATCCTAATTCTCATGGTTTTTACAACAAACAACATAGGTCCTTACAAAAATGAGGACCCACATGAGTTTAGACTGTATTTTCCATTTTAAGCTGAATTGCTGTTCTTTTTCTTTATTGCTACTGTTCAAAGTAAGTACAAGAGAAGCATACGCGCACACACACAAGCACATGTGCACACACAGGAAAGAGAAGAAGAAGAAAGAAGAAAAAGCTTTCTCATGCTAATCGGTTGTTCAGATTCCTGTTCTTCTTAGAGGTCTTAGCCTTTCTAAGGCTCCAGGCAATGACTTCCAGCAGGGAGCTCATTAGCATCAGTTCTAGTGTGCTTCCAGGACTTTAAATCGCATTTTTTTAATGCACATGCTGCTCCGCATACGAATTCTGGGGGATCAAGCCCCAGGAGCAACTCTGAAGACAGTTTATATATGCATAAATACTAGAATGTGTGAAGGTCATTAAGCAACTGCGTGGGCAGTTTTTCTCAGTATTTTCCCACATAGTTCTGTATGTGTTTTTCTCTCATGCAACTTCTGAACTATTATGTCTTTTTAAATTAAATTTGATAGAAAGGTAGAAACTTAAATCAGATGAACTCTCCATAAGTATTGCAAAAATAAGCACTAGGTAGAGCATAGAAATTCTAACAATGCTGTCACTGAAAGAAAGGATTTTAGTTTGCAGGGTAAAACTAAAAACTTCCGAACTACAGAAACTGACTTTAATCAGAGTTTGCTCTATAATAAAATTCAGAGGAGTTAGTCCTGACCAGAAAAACCAGATCCAGAGAAAAAAACTTTCTCGAATTCCACTCTTTGTAGAATAAATGTTAACAGCAGTATGTATGGTGTTGGAATATAGTGTGTGTGTGCATATATGTGTGTATGTGTATGTATATATACATTTTAGCATCGGAATTAATTAGTTACACAGCACTTTCATCAAGAATAATCATACTGATTGTCTGAAAAAGGAAAATACCTTGGTTTATATTCTGCCTCTCCCTTGGAATTGGAACCTTTTCTAGAGGCAAAAGTTCTTTTCCTTTCAACATAAAAACACAGAGAAGCCATGTATGAAGATGAACCTTAGCTATTGTCATAATCAGGGATAGAAACATCATCTCCTATGCAAAACATATGAAATTTGGAATTAAGAGAACCAGCAAGTATAGTGGTATAGATATACACATGTAGTGTATGTCACTTTAAATAATATTTTTATGTTTCTAAATTCATTTTTATATGTGTTTATGTTGCAATATAAATGCTTTGCAATATAATTATGCTTTTATTAGTGTTAATGAACTTCTAGATATATAATTGTCTCTAATAAGTTAATACTTGCAAAATTATCATCTGAAAGTTTCAAAAAACATTGCAGAAAGATGACGTAAAACTATATCTATTGCCAGTAACACAGAGTATCATCAGTTCCAGGGCAGGAAAATAATTTTACCAGAAAACGTATGACTAGTTAACTTACTTTATGCCCTCTTTTATATCTCAAGTGCATTTCTTGACCTTATGTCTGCACAAATCCTTTTAGTAATGATTTATGTTTGAATGACCACCACTACTAAATTAAATATCCAGACTTACAGCACCTTGATGTTTCTGGTGAAAATCTCAAAACTTTGTAACATTACTGTCTTAAGTTTAAAAGTGCAAATGATTCCACTCCTTCTGCACCATACTTTCTGTCTAATGACTTAAAAACTTGATTAATATTAAAATCAGGATTTATTTTGATATCAGAAATGAAGTCAGGAGTGAAGATAAATACATACATGCATAAAAAAGAACACATACATAAGAATAAAGTTAGATGATGAAAAAGTGAAATAATATTTTTAATAGAAAATTTAAATATATTGTCATGTATAGTTCCATACATCTCTATATACACATATATCCATACATGTTTATGTACACATATAAATAAATACTTGCTCTCTCCATCAGGAATATAGTTATCATGAAATTGTTTTAAGATTTTGAACGTATTTTCATAGATATTTATATGTAGGTATGTGTGTACAATATACACACATTTACATATACACACACACAAATATAGTATTCAGTTCATACACCACTTGGCCTACTGAATATGAATTAAATACAGTCATAACAGAATCAATACTTACAAGGTTTAAGTTTTCTATGCAGCCAAAGATACTATCTAATTTTGCATTAGTAGTAGTGGACATAATAAATTTTAAATATTTTAAGAAATTCAGATAAATGAGTTTTCATTATATGGTTGTTACACCATTTTCTAAAAAAATCTCTTTGAATTATGCACACACATTTTATCTTGAGGCAGATAAATAGATAGCTAGAGAGATTATTTATCATGCACTCTTTTTCTCAAGTTTTAATCATTCAACACAATTTCTTGAGAAATCAGCTTCTATCTCCCAACCCTTTCAGAAGGAAGTCTTGAAAGAGTTAGGAAAGACTTGTATTTGAAATGTAAATTCAATATTTAGAAATTAAATATTTATTATTATTTTTATTATTCCTTATGCATCATAACCGTAATTTAATTAGGCAATCGCTTTCCTAATACACAAAATACTCATCTACTGTGCAAAGGCAATTTGTAATAGCTGGAAAATACTTTGACATTCCTTCAACAATAACATCAAAGTGGTGGTTATGTGACTCAGCATTCCCTTCTCTGTTGCAACCAATAAAAAGGAAATCTCTGGTTTTACAGATAGAGAAAAGAGGTAAGAATGTTTCTGTAACTTTGCAGTAGAAGCAAAATTTCTCAATGTTTGTTTTATGAAGTATACCTTTGGGTTAATGAACCAGATGATTCTTCTCACCTTCCTTCCATCTGAGATAAAGTCTCTTAAAGCTATGAGTAGTGTTTTTTGTTAAGATTATTACATAATGCTGAAGTGCACACAGCTTGACTGTATACACTTTATGTACATTTCGAACACTCTAATTATACCTCAATTTTTTTTCCCAAATAACTGAAGAAGCAATTATTACTATTTCTAGCTGTATAGTATTAAATTAAGGGAAACATTTTGATATGTAGCTTGAGTCATCAGTGATCATGCAGCAAAAAAAATAATAATAATAATTAATTTTGTCTGTTTAATTTTTTCTCAAGTTAAATATCATTTTTGTGGCCATACATAAAACTCTTGCCCTATAGAGATGCCCAAGTGAGAAATTAAATGAATCATAAGAAAGCCTTTTATCTGCTGACAGTTGAGTGATTTAATAGAGCTACTGCTACAGTCCGTTTTTTTTATTGCAGTCATCTCACCATTTTTTGTGTTTTCACATTTCTATCCAATTGAAAATATTTAATCTTAGAAACACTGTAGAATATTTTTTCAGTAGGTGCATTATCTACTTACTGCATCTGACAGTCCCTCATGAATAAGGGAATAATGACAAGTGTTGCTGTCTTTTGTAATTCAGGAAAAAGCATTTCTGCACTTATCCCAGAAAACTGTGATGCTTCCTGTTTTCAGAACATCTACCAAACTTTTTTGATACAATGATACCTCATAACCATTGTCATACTATCCAGATAAAGACTGGAGTGTGTCAAATAAAGAAATATGTATATATACATATACATGTATAGAGAGAGAAAAAGCATATGTACTTGCATCATCATTAATTTTTCTGCCAATAGAGTACAAGTACTATGCCCCATTCAACTTACAGCATGTGTGATGCAGAAGATAGATACACTTTTAAAAGTGATAAAATAAACTAAAAGTTTATTTTAAGTGATAAAAAAGACATATTTGAAAACTTGTCTCTTTGGGCACAGTATGGCTGAGTATATACAATTTACTTTCTATATATACATTCTGAAACTGTCTTCTGCATTTTAGTAGTGATAAAATAACTCTACTTAAAGATGAACGCACTAAAAAAAAAGTAGTGGTAGACATATCCAGAAGTTTTCTTTCAGGTATTCTATTTATTTATCTGAAATTAATAATAAGAAATAGATATATACACATATACATGTATTATTTATAAAATATATATATAATCTATTTGTAATGAAAAACATAGCTTTTTTAAAGAGGTTTGGTCTAGTACAGACTTAGTAAACATGAAAGAATACTTTCAATCATGTCTCAATCACCAGTTATATCATTTAAGGTTAGTCTAAACAAGTTTGATTAATTGATTAAAGCTTTCTGCTGTTCATCTGCCAATAGAATAAATTAAGACACTACTCTTAAAATAAAGGCTGGGAATTAACTTTCTGGACAAAGTAAAGATATTAGAGATATTCCTTACAGGATGGATCATCACCTTGCTCACAAGAAGAACAGAACAATGATTTAGAAATGACCCAGAGGTAACAATTAGCACGACTCAGCTGTCCATGCTTAGATATGTAGTGTCATTTTAGGTGCTGTGGATCTTGCCTTCAGTGACTGCTCCAGAAAAATGGTGACATTTCCTGTGTCATATCTGCCAGTTCAATGGGTGCATCAGATAATCTAAAGTATCTATCTCAAGTGGTATGAGGCAATTGTGCTTAAAAGTCTAAATTCTGAAAAATCTACTTTGTGATTCAGGTCATACATTTAAAGCTAGATGTTTATATGTGAGGAATGTGTCTAAGATGTTATTAAATAAACTATAAGATCAGAGATTTAGAAAGGAATTTAGTTACACTAAATTTAGTTACACAAAAGCAGACCATCTGAGATACCCCAGGTCACTTTTGATAGTTTTAGGAAGTTGAAACAAACCTTAGTCAGTAGTTGAATCACATGTAAGAAACTTAATGTAGGTGCATTAATCTGTAACTCAGGTTCTCTAGGTAACTGATTTGATTATACCCCAAAAAACTTCAGTGGTTGTTTATGCTTGTGAATTCAGGCTGGCTGTTCAACTGGAGGAATGAGAAAGAACTTATTGACCAAATAAGCAAAAGGGAGAGGAGAGATTCAATTAATTCAATTAAAGCTTTTCTCGCTTTTTGTCTTATCACTATGAAACTCCCTTTTCATGAGGGAGGGTTTGAACTGTCTAGGACCTTAAGCAGGCATGTTAGAAGACAAGTATGCTATTCCACATATCCTTTAGCTCTTCTCTAAAAGTGTGTACCCTTGCTACATCGTAATTGTGGGTTGTTTCCTCTTCGGGAATCCCACATTGATGTTCCTTGTTAAATATGCATACTAGGACAGGTATCGCACCTATTATGGCTCCTTCCTAACCAGCTACTGAGAATTTATTTATTTATTTATTTATTTATTTATTTATTTATTTGGAAGGACATGAGTGAGAGCTCACATCTTGTTTGGATACAAAGTCAGGACGCAGTTAAGCACCTAGAAAAGAGGAGTTCACATCCCTTGCTTCTTGCTTTGTAGCATAGACACAACCAGCATGAAACAGAGTTAGAATCTCTGTATATGATATATACATTTTTTCTATGATCTTTGCACAATAATTATCTGAAAGAAAACTGCAAAACTGAATTTTCCACTGTTTAAAAAGTATATCAAGCTGGATTTTGGAATCCAGAAGTGAGAACCTTTTACCCTAATAAGTGTGTAGCTGTGATAGGTGCAAGGGGAGCAAATGAAGAAGATAGATAGAGTGAAACACAGAGATGAAGAGATGATTAAGACATTTTTTACTTTAGGCTTTATTCTATAGCCCTGGGGAATCTGATGCTGCTGCTTTAATGAGTGGTGCTGCTTAGTCCTTTTACTCCTGTTTAATGAGAAGAATAGGTCCAGAGAGATCAGTTCAAAGATAGGTTGCATTTAAAATCATATTCCCCTCAGCTTTGTCAGTCTGTCTCCATGACATATTTTAATTCTGTCACCTAGCCTTTTTAAGCGTGAACTGTAGGCAAGGCTTGAAATTTGCAGTCACATTATACAGAGGGACATTGCTTGGCCAACACTATCAAAGAACTATTGCCCTTTGCATTTTAAGTCTGTCCATGTTTAATGTACCTGTCACCTGCTCCATTACCCCCTTGTTTCCCTACAGAGACATGGGCACACTGTATTTTTAGTGGCTCTGTAGCATCATGGAATTAGAATTCTTCCAAATTCAGAATATGATTCCCTTTCTCTTTTCCTCACATTTTGTACACAGTAGGATTATGCTTTCATATGACCAGATGAAACCTCAAATATTCTGTATAAGCCTCACTCAGTCACAGCCTCTCTCTTATATCCTTAATTAATATCAGAATTGTGTCTCTGCCTGTAACAAATGCACATATGCAAATAAGTATTTTAATAAACATACCTATTCAAATATATAAAAAAGGAGAAAATCATCTTATCTTAACCCATAAATAAATAAACACCTAACCTATAAACAAACAAATCCAGGAAGGAAACTTAAGAATATATCTGCATAGAAAAGAATTTCTGAACTCTTCTGTAACAGTGTTTTTGATATTTAGCTTGACAACTACAGATCTCAGGATGTATTGCTTGTAAGATCTTGTAAGTAAGTGGGGTTTTTTGTTTGTTTGTGTGTTCGTTTTGGTCTTTAGGAGGCTTGCAATACTGAAGTTCTGCTTCTCAATTCTGATTCATCTGAAGGCATTAATTGACCTTAGGATATCAAGGCATATATTGATGGACAGATACAGTGGTAATTTCATTTCTTGTGACTTTGTTTGCATGAGGAAGCAATATGGTATCTTTCTTTAATCATTCCTGTAAGTGATGCTTTCAGAATACAGTAATTCTGAAAATTACATTTTTTTAGGGTCAAAATGCTGATTTGTTAGCTTCCATAAAGTTGTTCTCAAAAACGATGCCTTAAAAAGTCATTACTACTGGGAATGACTTCTTAATTGCAGGGCCTAAAAAGACAGTATGAACAGAACTTAAACTACACAAAGGCTAATTCTCTTTAAAAATTCTAGGCATATCTCAAAATGGCATCTGCCTAGTGTTAGTTTTGTTAGTTTCTGTAATAGCATTAGTTATCAAAATACACAAAGTCTCCAGAACTTTTATAAAATAATGATCTACATTTTATTTTGCTCACGTGTTAAGGTATCATAATCTCTTAAAGTGAATTTTCCATAATGTCTTCTTTAAATTTTATTCCGGAGTCTGCGATAACTTGCATTAAATGCCATGTTTCTAAGTCATGAAACAGGTCATACTTTTAGTTGGAAGCACTTGTACCTAACATTGATAATCTAACTAACCAGACTGCTTTATTTCCTATGATAGATGAAATGTCACAAAAAAAAAAAAAAAACCACTTTTTCCTCTATGTTTGTTACTCTGTTTCCAGGGAACATATTTACTTAACTTGTAATATTTAGCAAAATGGCAAAACATGGATCTGTGCATTTATCATGATCTTTGGGGTAAAAAAAGTGACTTTTTTTTCTCAAGTGTGCAAAGAGTTTTCTTTTTTTTCAGATTTTCTTATATATTAATGGCTATGGCAAGTGAATAGACAGATAAGAGTTTGATGGAAACCTGGAGATTTATGCAAGAATGTATTTGCTGACGATTGCTTACATAAGAGGGGACAAAGATCAATAGGAAAGAGTGACTAAGTTCTTCTTGGAAGGGGAAATTAGAGATAAGTACAGTCTAGGCAGTTCAGGAAGACCAACACAATATATATGTTCTGATACTCTGCTTCTCTGGAGATAGCTGTTAGCTCCTTCCTGCTAGCTGAGACAGAGAACCTGAATCATTTTAAGCAAATGTTAAACATCCTGGGGGACATATAGAGTGATTTGATATAGTGCAGCAAACAGGGAGGAGCAGAGACAAAGCACAGCAGAGGCAACTATCATGGCAGCAGCTGTTGTTAGCACAACATTTGGCCCAAATGGCCCCAGAATCTCTGTCAAAGACTTTATGGAGGTCATGGTGACATGGCACATAGCATGGTCTCCAGCATCAATGTTTTGCCCTGGAAGGTGCTAGCTCGTAGCTCCCAGTTAAGAAAGGCACTTAGATTTAGTATTACTTAAAGTGCCATTTATTGGAGCTAATACTAATTAAAAAAAAATAGTAAAGATTAGTGTAGATCTCACATCCCTTCATACGTTGTGAACCCCTAGTTTTACAGGATTGAATAGGCCTCCAGTCAGGTCACAGCACACTCTGCAGAGCTATATGAGCTCTTAAAGGACTTTCTTAAAAGAAAAAAAATAATCTTTTTTTTTACTGACAAGCACAGAGGAAGTTCATATGTGAACTTGCTGCTGCCTTTTTAACTGAAGACAAGGACCCCACAGGTGGTATAATCACCAGGAACAAGTGGGAACTTCCTATAGGACCCAGCTGAGTTTCATCCTGTGGCCAAGGGACATGTGCAGCACAACACAGTCCTGAAGGTCAAGCTACAGCATAGTGCAGCATGGCACAGGCCAGCAGAGTTTCAGGTTAACTCTTACTTGGATCACTAACTCCTCGCGTACAAGACCACCTATTTAAGATCACTACAGCCATGTGAAACAGTCATCCCTAGCCCATCAGAGGACTCAGCCCAGGCAGAACAGCTTTGGATGGAGCCTCCACCCAGATATCAATCTGAAGGGAGATTCTGGAGCCTCCCTTGAGGCTGGGAAGATGAAGCAGATGCATCTTTTCCTCCTCCAGTTCTGCAACAGAACAGGAGTAATGCCCTGGAAACTAGGGATCAATATGTGAATCTCTGCAAATCTGAATTATCCTGTGGTCTTATGATTTTATAATATCAGGCCCTGGCTCCTAGGATGCATGCTAGACTGTTGATAAAAACATGTGTACACATATGTTTCAACAAGTTGGAGGCTGTTTTTGTTTCTGTTTTGTCTCCATGCTTGTTAAAATGAAGTTAAACTGATGATCATGACTGTTAGAACTAAAAGAAGCTGAAGACAAAGAAAGAACATGATACCTTGCACGATCGGCCACAATCCATGTTTGCAGACTGCAAGAATATAATCTCATTTTGGAGGTAGCCATAGGTGAATCATCTAATGAAGTTTCATTCTGATATTCACAGAGAGAAGATAGACACAAAGTGGTACTCAAAGCAGTGCTCATTAGTGCTGCTTATATTTAACATACTGTTTGAGTTCTAACAGAAAGCCAGACCTTTCTGACCTTGCATGTTAAATTACTATCCAACTACAATTCTGTTTCTCTGTTATGATCAGTTAAGATTCATCTAAAAGTTAGCTCAGGCTATGTTTTTGTTTTTGTTTTTGTTTTTGTTTCTTTCAATAGATGTCCTCTAACAAGAAGAAGCATTCAAATAAGTTCTAATGGTTTAGTCAGCCTTCAAAAGCTCAACAGGAACATTTTATTTGAAATCAGGGAAGGAAAAATACAAAATTATTGGCCTCTAAGGCCATACTCTTTCTGAGCTGTAAATATAAAAGACTGGGAGACTTCAAAGTATTTGATCTTCTCCCCTTAAATTCAGCGCTATCTAAAGCATTGTTTTGCTTATTTCTTTATTTACTTTTTTTCAGTAAGAGTAATATCCAACACAAAGCAGGATGAAAGATGAATCCAGATTTCTAATCTGACACTTTAGAGCTAGGCATTGTCTGAATCCTTTAGGCTTGAAAATAGTTCTTCCTGGTTTCTTTTACCAAAGAATAGATCTTAAAATTGTTTTTGGACTCATCTATTCTCATCAGAGGGTCTTCATGGATACATTGTCTGATGAGCATGGACCAGGAAGGGGAACACAGTACAGGAGAGAGGAGTGTGCCAAGAACTAGGCGTTTACAGTAGCAGGGAACCAAAAGAGATGGTGAGAAGTTGCTTACTGAGCACAATTTCACGAGTGGATCAAGGAATCCAGCTTCCTACTTGACTAACACCTAAGGAACATCCTTGACCAGGAGCATTTACTTATCTTATAAAAGTATTTACTTATCTTGAATGATGAAAGTTTCTTTCTAGAAAGGGAGACTTGTTGAGAAGTTCTGTTTCAAAATGTGATTCCAGTCAGCAGTATAAGTAACATTAATTATAATTAAATAAAGTCCTTGTGAAGGTTACTCAATTCCCATAGATTTTGCTGTGGAATTCTTCTTGCCATACTTAGATGCTGATATTAGACAACTACTTAAAGGATGAGATTAGTGCATGATTTTCTTCATTGACTAGACTTTCAGCTGAGGTCTAGACATCCAAATAAGATAAGATGAATCCCACTCAAACTGCCCTGCAAGTAAACAGTCTGCCTAAAAATATGTTCTTAAGCCAGCAAGCAACACGTTCCAATGACTTGCTAATATCTATTCCCAAAACATACTTTTAATTTTTATGTGCAGAAATTAATAATATACTTTAATATGTAATATATGAAACATACATATTATAATGTATACTAATATATACTGTGTTACTATTTTTAGAGCATGTTCAAATCCTATACTAATCACATAAATTAACTCTCATTGTAAATTTAACATTCAGTAGGATCTAAAACAGCAGTATGTAACAGAATTACACTGACCAGATCTGACATCATTTTTAACTAATCAGGATATTTTAGAGGAAAAATAAAATCTTTTGCTGCTTTTTATGCCAAAATTATCAAGTCAATAAAAATCAAGCATTTATTTTATCTTAAAAAGTCATTGAGCTGATGACTTACATTTTTACCTATGTTATCTTTTAAAGGTTAACTTTTAGGTAAAGATTAGTTTCTATTATTATATATGCATGTGCATATATATGTTTATATACGCATAAATGTATATATAAGAACAGAGTAGAAAAAAATTGATGTATAACCAGTTTTGGCTCCTTCATTCAGTCTGTTGGTCCTCAGGAAGCACAGTTGGATCCAGGAGTGCTGAAACACTCCTATGTCTGCAAATGCAGAAGTTGTCATATTCACAGTTTTCTTGTTGTAATTAATTGCTTTCAAGTTACAAAGCCTGTATTATTGACTATACAGAAAGTTTTCACTATCTTCATTTTGAAGAACTAAAGGCTTATGGTATCAGCTTCATTCTAATTTTCAGATAGAATGAGTTTCTTCATTAATTTGGGAGACACCAGGATTCATATAGCTATACTTGAGTACATTTACCTATATTGACATTCCATTATTTCCAGGATTGGTACCAAAAGACTATGCACAACATCTATACAGAGACTTCAGTGAAGACAAATTATAACACTTTTCTGCCTAACAGTGCTGCTGTTCCAAGTGCTGCTCAAGCATATTAGAACCCAAGCCTCAATAAGCTGCAATCTCATACTCTTCCGTATGGCAAATTGTGTTCCATTAGTTGTTTGCAGAATATGCCCAAAGCCAAAAAATGAATATCTACAGATTTTACACACATAGAAACTGGAAAGCATGATGCACAATCGTAACTAGTAACAGTTTCATGGCACTTATTTTGTTCAGTCTATTATGTACTGTGAGGAAGTACAGAGCTTGGAGAGTTTGAGATTATCTGCAAAACCACCTGCTGCTGCAGCATCTGCAGTGTGCAATCAAAAAGATAGAGTAGGATATCAGAGATCATTATGCATAACGTGTAATTATGAGTATGGTGGAACATGTATTCCATGGGTTTACCATGAGCTCAGAGGAAGAATAAACATAAAACATCTTTTGTATTTTGATATAGATGAATGTTTTAAAAATTTTAGATTTAATTTCAGATTAAAAATAGGTGACATTTAGAAAATTCATTGTATCTTCTCTTTCCGAAAATTACTACTTTTTCTCTCAAAGGTAAAGTATATACAGAGTATGTCTTTGAATAATGTTTGCTCCCCAGATCACCTGTGGAACAACAACAACAAATAAAATAAAGGAAAAATATAAGAGTGAGAAAGAAAAAAACTAAAATCTTCTTTTAAAACATTGAGAGGTGCCACATAGCAAAGTGTGGGACACCTGATAGTGTATCCAGAGAAAAGGTGTTTGCTCTAATTAGCTCTCAAGCGTTAACAAACCCTGGGTACACTGTGACTGGATCCACCACATTATGGGATTGCTGTAGCCTGGGGGCACACCTTCAAATGATCCCATGATTGGCAAATCCAGTATTAACATCTGCCCCTTGAATTCTATAATCTAGCCAACTGTTCACATACCTTCCATCTATCCAGTCATATCTCCTCAGTTTGGCTAAGAGGATGCAATAGGAGACCGTGTCAAACGTGAAAAGCTTTGCTAAAGTTGGTATCATCCAACATTTGCAACATCACTGTTCTCATTTACCATACTATTTGTTTCATAATAGAAAATAATCATATTGGTCAACCACAATTTGTGGTTTAGTAAATCATGACTATTTGCTCCTTCTAATTACTTCTTGTCTTCCATATGCCTGGAAATAGCTTCCAGAAGGATTTGCTCCATAATATGCAGAGGGATATTGCTTATTTAGAAGATGGGCTTTTTCCCAATTGCTAGGAACCCTCATCTATCAGGTTCCTCAGCACTCCTGGATGCATCTTCTCCCGTCTCATAAATTTATGTATGTCCAATATAAATATCTAGCTCAATCTTTCTCTGTTGTGGGTAGTACCTCCCATCTTTGGACATTGCTACCAGAATAAAAGACATAGGATGTCTGAGAACAGACCTTGCTAGTAAATATGAGGCAAAAAAGGGATTCAATATTTCAGGTTTTCCCCTGACCCCCTTCATGTTCCTTATTGTTCCATTCACCAGAGGACTAGAACATTGTTTTTGTTTTATTGATGAGTCTTTCTTGTTGACCTTCACATCACATACCACTTTCAACTCAAGACAAACTTTTGCCTTCCCAATTCTATCCCTGTATGTCCAGGCAATGCATCTGTATTTCTCTCTGGTATCCTAATTTCTGTGAAATTCCAGTTTAAGATTTTTTTTTTCCTCACTCAGATTGAGACTCATAGTAAAATTGTTGCATGTTATAGTCCAAAAGGATCAGAAAGAGGCTGATTATTTCAACTGCTGGCTGTCATCATCTTTAATTTTATCTTTACAGTTCTTTTTTTACTGTGGAGCATGTAGAGGGAGGATATGAGGACAATAGTGAAATGAGATGAATTGAAAATTACCACCAACTAAAACACAATGGAAAAGCATAATGGTTTATGATACGGGGTCAATATACATTGACTCTGAATAGAAATCCTAAATATCAGATATATAGATAAGTGGTAGTAGCAGATGATCCCTAAAAGTGGGTCTCCAACACCAATTCACCCACAATGTTTTCTGAACACTCTCTAAAAATTACAATTTACTCAAAATCAGTGTAGACAGGGGAAAAAATGTTGCATGCTCTATTGCATTCTGATAGCAGCCACTTTAGTTCATTTCTTTCAGGTGAATAAAAAGGGCAACAGATTTCTCCTGAAATTACTAGCTTCTTTATTGTTGGGGTTATTTTAACAATCATTGTGACTAGCCTCTGAGCTGTGAGGAAAAATCTTGGCATCATACATATAATTTTTTGCATTATTTGAAGAAAAGAAAAGAAAAGAAAAGAAAAGAAAAGAAAAGAAAAGAAAAGAAAAGAAAAGAAAAGAAAAGAAAAGAAAAGAAAAGAAAAGAAAAGAAAAGAAAAGAAAA
>VWPW01028084.1:186694-320187 GCA_013389825.1 Crypturellus undulatus | reverse complement strand
TCTAGGTGACCTGCTTGAGCAGAGAGGTTGGACTAGGTCAGCTCTAAAGTTCCCTTTCAACCTCAACCATTCTCTGCTTCTGTAACTGTGTCTTCAGCCATGTGCTCAGAATTATGTTTCAGTTGCTGCAATAAGAACTATGCAACTTTCATGATGAAATCCTTTAAGGATTCTCCTTTTAGGGAGGATTTCCCATTTCATGTCATTCATTCGCTAATACCTTAAAAGCCTTCTGGCAAGTCAGCTGTCATATCATTACCACAATTGCACAAGGCCAATACAAAATGTATTACACGGGCCTGCCTGCAAGGGGAATGTCTGCCCGTGGGCACGGGAAGGGCAGGTACAGCACAGCACTTCACTGGGACGGCAGAAAAGAACAGGAGCTAACGAAGCGCCCAGCACTGCAACGATTCCGCAGGGAACAGCCCTTGGTGCCCATTTCCTGGATGCTGATCCTGTGGTCAGCAACTGCTGACAGCTCTGCTTTACCAACTCAGAAATTGCTCTCCTCCGCAGACAGCCCCAGTGCTACCTGCTTGTCTGTCACGTTCGTAGCCTCTCAATTGCTCCTCTACNGTCTGTCACGTTCGTAGCCTCTCAATTGCTCCTCTACGCCAGCTGCACCTTCCAGTTACACATCTCTGCTTGCCCATCCTGGCATCTTCACATCAAACTTGTCCTCACCCTGCCCATCACTGCAGTCCAGGTGAACCCTGTCCTCTGCCCTCGGCAGTTCTTTACATCAGTGCCAGTCGGGGCAGAGCAGTCACGACCACGTCTGCTTGGCAGCAGGCTCCTTTCCCAGGTAGCTGATTCATTGGGAAATTCATGCACGGCCAATACCCAATCATTCTGCCTAATACCTCTGCCTTTGCCTATATCCATATTCCTCTATGCTGCCACTACCACGCTCCTGGGTCCTCGTATCCTCTCCTTTCCAACCTCTCTTTGCTCACTCTTCCCAGCTCTTCCATGCACCAACACAATCCCACTCCTATCCTCTGCAGATTTCCTGGACTCAGTTGAAAGGAGCCAGAGTCCAGCCACTGCTTCCCAGGTCCCAGTGGAACAAGAACTGGGAGGAGGACACGTCCATAGACATTCTGGACGCCCCTCATGCTGTGGTGATGACGACAGGGCAGGAAGCCAACTCCTTTTACAAGAAATAGTGTCAAGAAGTTGGAGGTCTGCTGCCAGCCTGGAATATGATAGTATCAAGGCTGGGAGTTAGGTGATCAATCCTGATCAATCACACTCTGTTCTCCTGATACATGGAACATCCACTGTCCCATGTTTCGGCTCTGGAAGAACAAATTGGTTGAAATTTCCTCCTTTTTCCGGGCTGCAGACACGAGGTGCTTGTAACTCCTATGTAGAATCTTGTCTTACACAACTTTAAGTCATTTGCCATTTCAAATGATTTGTCTTACCTCTCGTCTGAAGTGTGCTACATTAAAGGGTGTTCTCATGAAAAATGGCACATGAACAAAAATATGAGATTTTTTGGCAAGCATAATTAAGCACTCATCTTTCAATTCAGTTACATGGACACGTAAATATATTCAAGAATTTCACACCACAAGAAATGACAGAATTTAGGTTCACAGGGCTGGAGCAACGCAAACAAATAGTTTTCAATGTGCATGCAGCTCTTCTCACACAAGGACTACTTACGTTTAATATCAGTTTTTCCAGAGCTGGGACTTAGCAGTTTCCTTAGACAGTTTAAATCTCTAAACCCTACTGCATTTTTTTTCCAGCCGCATTTGGCACTGAACAATTAGAACAGCTCCTGGTGACAGAGTTCTAAACTGCAAGTGCTAATCCTGAGCACACTGAAAACAAGGGACACTTGTTCCTTACCTTCATTAATGACTTATCTTGCCTTCGGATATCCAGCAAATGCAGGTTACCAATTACTGGAAGAGGAAATGGTCCAGGAGGCAAATTCAAAGATGATTGTTTCAAACGCTTTGAAACATAGAGCGCAGCTAATAAAAGCAACGTGCACAAGCCACAGATAAAGAGGGGCAGGAAGGCAGCCATATTTTGGTGGAGCCTGCCTTTCAAACTGCTGAGATGTGTTTTAGAAAACTCATGCTATATTTACTTAGAGCAACTGACATGAGGGCTTTTGCCCAGCTTTGCATAACCCTTCCCTCCTCCCCCAGCTCTCCAGAAAATTTGGACACGACATGTGCAGAAGGCAAAGTCCAAACACTGCAAGCAGTGGTAGTATCTTGCAGACTCCCCCACAGTGGGACAGGACAGATTTCCCCCATTCCCAAAGCTGAGCTCAGATTCTTCCCTCTGCAATAATTTACTCGGCACCTCTGAATCCCATATCTGCTTTGTCATTAGACGTTGATCACAAAATCTCTCTTAGCATTTCCTCTTCATCCCTCACCTCCATTCCTTTCTGTCTATTTATTTTACCCTGAATTTACAAATACCAACCCCAAAACAACCCTTCATGCATTACCCATCCCTTGTTTAGTGTGGAACCATGGTCTGGCCCATGCAGATATTCGCTCCAGGTCAATCTGAGCAGACAGCCTCTTCCACACTCTTGAGTCCTTGCACGTTCTCCCAGTGAAAGGCCACAGAGCTGCTCAATCTCCACAAGCAAAAAGATTCAGGACACATTTGTTGCCTCTGCAGACTTAGTGCCCCGTTGTTACCTCTATGCTCTTCCGACGTATTGACTATTACTATCAGAAATGTAAACTCCTTGAGCTGCCAGGCTGGAATGATTTGCCAGTCTGGTGGAAAACATCTCGGAAGAAACTTTCACGCTTCTTACTCTTCCTTACTGTGGGCTACGTTACGGAAAGCTCGTATAAATGCAGACTTGCTGATCTCCCTATGTTTCTTCCCGTCAGAGGTGGGTAAAAAGCTAATTCTCTGCTGCAGACTCCAGAGACACAATTCAGTTTTGTGCCTTCCTTTTCTTATCATCGAGTCTTACAGCGAGGAGTAGTTCCTGCTGCTTGCAGCATTGTGCTAGCTGGTTCCACTTTCGCTCTTCACATGACAGAAGCAATAAGAAATATTGCACCTTAGAGAAGTATATTATTAAATCAATATATATGTGGAATGCCCTGTAAAATATCTGCTGTCCAACTGCTTGCTGGCAGCTTCTAACAGAGTGAGACCTGTCAGAGCTATTACAAGAAACACACATTACGTTTGTAGAACTACTCCAATCTCACAAGCTGTGCAGCGGTGCTGTAGGTGGGAGAAGAGTGTATAATGTGTCTTTTAAGCCCTTCTGTATCACAAGGATTTTGCAGTCCTCGCTGTGATATAAGACAGGGCTGGCCTTCAGGACACTTTGGGACTGTTCTAAGACGCAGCAAGCTCCGTATTTACAAGCGATGCAACTTGCACTCAAATCAGGAGCCTTCCCCACAGAGCAGGCAGGAGGGTGACTGGGCAGAGCAGCATCTCCGTTCGCACCCATTCCTGCCCCAAACCTTGGAGAAACGGCCGTGGAGCACTCTGCCACAAACCCGCTTGTTGCAAACAACGTTTTCCTGTGGTGAGGGCAGGAGCCCGGCAGTCTGGCTATCGGCGCCGCTGTCCTTGCTCGGACAATGACTTTCTCTGTGGCTTTGGGCAACCGTCTGGAGGACCCTGCGGAGCTCCGCCGTGCCCGGCCTGGGCTGCGCTGTGAATGTGGCCCTTGTTGCTGCGTTCGGGGCTGTCCCGCTCCCGGAGCGCCAGCCTGGCTCCTGCCCCTGCACTGCGGTCATTCCAGAAAGGTGTTTTACGCTGCAGGCAGAAAGGAGGGACAGCAGGAAAGGGTGGGAGAATCTGCATCTTTTCACACTTAAAACCACCCAGATACAAACCCTCTCCCCGCACTCTGTGTGGGAGGAAATGTTACTTATTACCTGCTGGGTGAAGCAACTCGTGAACGAGGTCAATCTGGGCAAAGATCAGAGCATCTCCCTAAATGGTGTGAAAAAAACAACATTTTCACATAATGATTTAAGTTAAACATTAAAATGAAAATTAATCTTTATCCAAGAATCAATGATCCTTTTCAAAAATTAAATCTTTACAATCGCTTGATGGGGGGATGATTCCCCAAATCTCAGGAGAATTACAGGAAGCGAAGCACAGATCGATGTTCTTAAACAGTATGTTGGCCCCAAAACAGTCAGATTTTGTAGTTGAGAAATAGAGTCCCTGTCACATGCAGCTGCACCCCGGTCTCTCCCACAGGTAGGAAGCTTTGATTCATTAAGGTCCTTTCTGAGCCTTTCATGGTTTTGAGCAATCATTAACACAGGATTTAATTTTTGCTCTCTTTTTTTTTTTTACTCCTTCTTGAGGTTTCAGGATTCCCTCAAGGACAGCGCTGAGCTCCTCCTTTCCCCCATCCAAACGCAGCTGCAGGGTATTTTAGAGCAGGATTTGCTGTGCTTCTTAAATTCTCATTTCCTGGCATTCTCATTCCATCTATCAGGCCTCTAGTCCACAGAGCTTCAATCCCATGTTTTAGCTGGTGCTTAAATATGCACAAACACTACATATTTTAAATAAATACTTTTTTTTCCCCCTTCCTCTGTTTCTGAATAAAGATTTCAGCTTCTACTCTTCCTTTTTTTCCCTTCTTGGTTAAAAAAAAAAAAAAAAAATCTTTGTTTTCTCTATATATCTGCTCCCTGGTGGCATCCGTGGCCTGCTCTGTCCTGACGCAGGGCCTGTCCCTCGGCAGAGGCCACGCTGCCACCCCAGACCTGCAGGAACGGCCTCAATCGCAGCCCTCGTCACCCGTCCTCTTGGTGGCACCTCCAGCACCACTGCCATCTCGCTGGCAAGGGAGAGGTTGAGCCTGACCCTTCTTCCAAAGCAAACATGGATTGCAGGCAAAGTCCCACCTCCAAAAGCCATGTTGCTACACAGCATAAAAAAAGCCAACTTTATTAAGATAGAAAAGGCGTATTCCAGGCTGGGTTCTTCAAGGCGCAGTCTGGAAAACACCGTTTTATCCCTTCTGGCTGCTGGCCTTGTGCAAGGGGAGAGCGGTGAGGAAGGAGCTGGCGAGACCCGCGGCGCCTGGGTGGTCTCGGCTGCGCTGCCCCGGGAAGCGACCACAGGCTTCCAAAGGGAAAAAAAACAGTGCTTTTCCATTTATTTTTCTTTCAAATTGTGTTTCCAGTGTTACTCAGCACAGCTCTTTGAAGCAGCACGAGCTCCCTCGGACCTTTATCTTCAGTTCATTAACACGCAGTGACAGCCGTGAGGCAAGTTCTAGCAGCCAAACTGCAGCCACACTGCAGTGTTGCTGACTGTGAAACCAGCCTTTAAGACATGAGTCCTTAGGAAAGCCTGTCCTCAATGAGAGAGCTTCCCCCATAGACTCATGTACCTCCCCTGTGGAAGAATTTTAGGGTTTTACAAGTCATGGAGTTTGGCAAGTGCCAGTGAAGCACTTTCCTGCATCGTTGCCCTGAATGGCCAAANGAATTTTAGGGATTTACAAGTCGTGGAGTTTGGCAAGCGCCAGTGAAGCACTTCCCTGCATCGTTGTCCTGAATAGCCAAGCCACGTCCCAAAGGGTCATGCCCAATCACCAAGAGGAACAGGATGCTCCTTTTTGGGTCATAGACTAATTTGTAATGAAACGAGTAACTTGAAGTTAAAATGTAGCAGTTTTATCTGATTCTGTTAACAGCACGGATAGTTATCAGCACGGATAGTTATCGCTTTGGAGCAAGTGAATGAGCTGCTTGCCTGTTTCAAAACAAGGATTATTGCACTGGCCAACTTTGTTGACCTCCTGTAGTGATTCTTCAGGAACCTGCAATAAATCTTTAGAGATTTGCTCCGTAAGTCATTAGTCAGTAAAAATCTAATCAGGTCACAGACAGAAGGTCTTGAACCAGCAAAAAAAGAAAACAAATGTCGGTAGCTACAGTGTTATTAACCTCACAAAATCCGGACATGTTTCAGAAGCTGCCAGCTGAATACTGAAAACCACATCACCCCGTGCCTTCACCAGTGAATCTCTTGCCCTAAGCCAGCAATAAAGGGAAGATGCAATAATTTTGATAGAGAAAAACTAGCATAATTTCAAGTATCAACATTTTACAATGAAGACTGTAAAGTCTTTACAAAAGATTTTCCTAAGCAGGTTTTCCCAGTCATTGGAAGAATCTGAGAGTGCCAAACCATTAGTAAAACAGAAGATGCTAGGAGGCGGAGACAGAAATAGACAGTAATGCGTTTCAATTTTATGGCTATGATAACTTAAATCGAGTTGTTGGAATAAAATATTTAAAACCACAGTGTAAATAATAAGTGTTCTCCTTTCTATAAAAGAAAGCTCATTATAATATCACAATATATTCTAGGAAGAAAGTCCTGGGTCCCGTCTCACTCTGAGGAGCTTCATTCATGACCAAAACTGCACAAATCTGTGCGGATGAGCCTGGTCCTACCCAGACCTGTGAGCCACCAGGTGTCACTCCCACATCACCGTCACGGCATCGCTCTGCAGCCAGGTGAGTGACCTGCCAGAAACACAACCTCCTCTGAGGTCTCACCAGATCCATGAGCTTCCTAATGCTTGAGAGCAGGGCATCTCCTTAGCTTCCGACCACGGTTCACAAGTTCATCTCCTCGCATTTACCTAGGCCCTGGCTGAATGGAGTAGTGAGAAAGATTCAGCAGGAGCCGAAGTCTGAGAAGATTTAGCGAAGATGCATCAGCTCCGAGCTTAGCACTCCTCCCCTCTGGCATCAGCTGGGTTTTCCCATTAGTTTATGTAAGATCTTGAAATTAACTTCAGCAGGAATTAGTTTCAACAGGAGCCGTCATCCTCTCTTTTCGGCTAAGGACTGGGCCAGGCCAATCTATATGGCTCCAGGTTGCAAGGAAACACCATCCTCTCCATTCTGGTGAAATTGTAGGGATCCAGACACCACCTCCAGGTTGCTTAAACCTCTACCATTTCCAACATCAACTGCTACCACCTTAAGCCAAAATGTTTAAACTATTACCTGGAAGATACCTCCTTTGATAGACTGGAATAACTGAGATTAAATGGATTGTGAGGCCTAGATCAAAGGGTGTGAAAGTGGATGGCAAAAGTGCGCAGAGCTGGCATCGAGCACGAGGACTACCTCCTTGTTTCCTACTGTCTGAATTTGCTGAACCAGAGCCATTTGGGTAAACAGGCCGAGCAGGGTCGAGGGAAAAAAGGCTAGTAGAGCCGAGAGTAAACAGGGGGAGTAGGCCTGAGGATAAATGGAGGTTAAAAAGGCAGGTTGCAAGTGATGAAATTATCAGAATCCCATAGATTTTTGAAAGTCTTAGACTTTACAAACAATACCATTGGTATGCTTTACATTTCCCCAAAGTTTTTTCAACATTTTCCTGAAATATTTTTGAAAGGAGGTATCATTGTGACCTACGCAATTGGTAGGAACATGGTCCTTGCTTTGGACATCTGCAGTATTTGAGAGCTGTTGCTGTCCTTGCTTTGTAGCAAGGTCGTTTCTGCCAATACCATCCAGATGTCTGTCCTCAGGGTCTGCCTGAACATGCTTTTCCCTGTGAGCAGGGCCCTACCCTGGTGCCTCCAACCCGCTATTTATTCCCTCTTGTTCTCCTCCCACTGATTTTCAGTGTTTTTTTCCCCTCGATTCAGTTCTGTCATTCCATCAGTTTATCGAATTCCATCAGTTTATCTCAGAAAGGAAACAAAGCGTGCAGGCCCACTCCAAAGTACTACTGTTGGATTTTTCTTGTTTTCATTATGTTTGAATTGTTTTAGGTATTTGTAGCATTTCTCTTAAGCAGTATTTTGATATGTAGAACGCACACAAAGTCAAATTCTAAGTGACCTTACTGTGCATTCCCCTTAATATCTACTGAGCTGGAGTAGGGTGAGGGTAAAGAGGGATTTGGTGATCTTCCAAACCTGCCTAGATGCGACCTTGTGCCATGTGCTCTAGGTGTCCTCCCTGAGCAGGCGCGTTGGACTAGATGATCTCTAAAGATCCCTTCCAACCTCAAGGATTCTGTGATTCTGTAATTTGGGACATGCCACAGGGACCTCAGTCCCCTCACAGGCTGCAATAATGTTGACTTGCATTTTCAGAGGCCCAGATGACAATGTGTTGATCCCTTTGTTTGCTGGACGCAGTGCTCAATTATGTACTGATGTCACCAGCTCTGCAGGGGATTTCTGAGCAAGTGCAGCGACATCTCACATACATATCTATCCACATGAAGACATATGCAGCAGTGATTTTGCCAAGATTTAGCCCTAATTCATAGCATTATGGTCCTGTAACGACCACACTGAAGATGATTAGCTGTCTTGCCTTTAAAAGGAGACTGCTTTCTAATTGCTTCTTTAAAAAGTGTTAAATATGGACTCTATTTGGCATAACTCAGTGCAGCATTTCTAAATTCAGTTTCGCTGTGAAGTTTATTCTGGCTGCTTGGCTGGTGTGCATCCACATGCTATTTTTATTTTCTGATCATCAAGCCTGTTTACAGCATAGAAGAACAATATGGGAACAGAAATAAAGCTGGGACAAACCCAAAGGAATGAGACCATTAATGGCATTGCCAGCATCTCCGGCTTGAAAAACCAAGAGACCCTGCAGCTCTGCAGTTCCTTTGTGAAACTCACCCTGGTTAAGCATTTCAAACTTGAGTTGTGTTTGATTTACCCATCATCTGCAAATTTAATACCAAGCAGTTAAAATGCCAGCATGTTCTTGAACTGCCAACTTCATATCTGTGGCACATTAAAAGAGAAATATTTTCTGGAATATAAAGGTTGACTTGCTCAATATCACAACAGTATCACTTTTGGCTTCCTTAAATACAGTAATCAAAATATTTTGAACAGTAGCCTGAAGCTACTGAATGCTTTTCAGTCTCGAAATAGACACAAACCTCCTCCCACCTTCTGCCATGGGCTTTCTGGTCACTGTGAGGCTTTGGTGGTTCTTCCCTGCTTCCTTCCTTCCACTCACTAAGTACAGCCCATCTGGTTACGGAGCCTTTGATCCAAGTGCCAGGCTGCCAGCTTATTCTGTGAGGCAAAGAGTTAAAAGGATAATACATTAGTGGGGAAGGTTTGAGAAGGAATTATTTTCTATATTTGCATTTACATTTTCAATATAGTAGTGCTGTCCAGAGGCCAGATTTGGGAAATGGAAACCAGGAGCCTGGTTTCTATTTTCAGCACAGCAACTGATTGTTCTATGTTGCTGGCAAATCTTTTAATCTCTTTCCCTCTGTTTTTCCCTTCTGCAATAAAGGGATGATCAGGCCTTCCCAGCTAGGCACCTTGTGGCAGGATCCTCGGATGAAACATGTCAAGGACAAAGTATTAATAATCATTCTATACGGAAAAGCCAGGAAGGCACAGGTATTTAACTACAATTTAGCTATTCAGTGCTCCTTTATGCATGCACCATGCCTTGATGTTAATAGAAGTTACATATTAATATATAATGGAAAAGAAAGCCCTTCAGGGTACAGAACTAACCATATCCAGAGCATCGTTCAATAAATACAATATGAGGATGAAATCACTCCAAGTACTGAACAAATTGAAAGGCATGGATGTATTAGAAAGGAAAGTCATCGAGCCCTCTTCGCTCCAGGCATTGTCTTCTGCAGAAATACGTGGATGAAGAGCAGTACCAGGTATCAAGAGGGGGCATTCCAAGTGTCACATAACCTGCCATTCATTACTTTCCCTCCCTGGCAGCTTCCTGAGGACAGGTTAAGAAATTAGGTGAAGAAATGACTCCCTTGGTGCAACACGGCAACGTTCGTGCTGAACCTCATCTGCAATCCATGAGCCTCTCGGCACCTGGAGGTTCTGCTCCATGTCCTCCCCTCCCACAACACTTTTTGTGCCCTCCCTTGCATGGGACCCTCCTGCACTGCCAGGCATCAAAACCCCTGCCTATTCCTTGCCTGGGCCACAGCTGTACGGTGCGGCAGGACAGACCTTCTGAGCCCAACACGTGCCTGTGCCAGCTGCCCATCTCCTGCAGGAAAGCTCTAGCCCAGCGCTGCCTGACTCAGGAGCTGAGCAAAGTCCTGCTGGTTGCCTCGCTCAGGCCACCTCTGCTCATGTTAGTTACACAAGCCTCAACACAGGCACATCTCGGGGAGGATTTTGGAGACCTTGGTGATAGATGATCTGCAGCAGAGATCTCACCACAGGAATATTGCACATTCAAAGCCCTTTGCAAACTGCCTAGCCCTTCAATCTAGTTATTAAAATATTTTAAAAGTAAAACTGCTACATCATGTTGTGTGAGAGTCAAGCTGCTTGCATGTCCTCTAGGATCATACTGAAACAAAGCGCATAGGGTTTGGGGACAAAAAAAAGTAATATTTTTTTAAGAGGTACTTTAGGATCAAAGCAGTCACCACAAGCACTTCATATGTACGGTTCAGGATTATTTGAACCAAGTGACCTTTCAGATTCTTAAGACTTAGATTACAAAGGGTTTTATATACTAAGCCTAATGACTTGAATTATAGCCTTAGCATCCTGACAATCAGAACAGGACTACAAGCATTTTACTTTCTTGGATCCATAGAAAGGACTGAGCTGGATTTTGAATCCATTTCAAGGGAAGTAGATGTCCTTTATAATGATCTAGTTGGCTTGCAAGAAAGATAAGATGACCTAGGTAAAGGTCATGTCTGAGAAAAATGGCAGGATTTTCTAGATAAAACATTTGACATGTATGTCCTCCTTTGAGAGACTTATTTTACCATTTTCAAATATTCAGAAAAATCACCAAGAAATGTTATAACACATAGGGCAGCAGCTGCAGAACTTGGTAACTTGTTTTCAAATCTCTGCAGCAGGAAGTTCCACGGGCAAATGAGTGACTTGAAAATAGTTTCAGTCCTCTGAAAAAAATAAATGAAAAAAGGTATAAGTATTAGCAATTTACTTCATATCTGAAGGAATGAATATTGCAGTTACCATTTGCAATTCATGCAGCTCAACATCATAGTGACATTTCCTTTGTGTATGAGACATCTGAAGTACAAGCTCGTGTTCTATTACCTGAATTCAGTTGCCTAAATCAGAAGTAACGCTAGATTCCTCAGAATATCCTTCAAAGCCTCCTGTTGAAGATTCAGAACACCAGTGGCTTGCAGCTGTACAGCAGGTCAAAAGTTTAATTTGCCTATTAAGCAGTTTTATGAGGTATACAAGACCCACTGCCACAGCAATGATGCAAATCAAGGCTGATAGACACATTCTATTGTACGCAATACAGTTCTACTAAGAGGAAAGGAGAGTATCAGCACAAGCAGAGCAGAAAGCTATGCAAGACGCACTGTTTGCAGAAGAACTGCATTTGTCACATTCCCTTCGTTCCTGTCTTTGAGCAGCAATCATCTGTAACACCCCAGCACGAAAGAGCATAAACCATCACACACCTGCCACGCTTGAGACATCTTCTACAGAGACCAAGACTTAAAATGTAAAACAGAACTCAGAGTCTCTGCCTGCTCTGTGTTAACTGGATAATTCAACAAAAGCCAATATTTTCTCATTAAATAATGTCAAGATGTACTCTGGATCTCTCTGCGGTCACTTTTTTCTTTCCTCCATTGTCCAAACACAGCTGAAATAATATCAAAAAGGACTTAGAAAAGAAAGGAGGAATCCCTGGATTTTTTAGAGATCCAATGAATATTTTCTAAGATTGAGCCAATCTCTGGAAATGATTGTCAGCTTGACTGTAGTTTTTCCTACACGAACTATATTCTCTTTTTCACCCTCTTGGTTGTTGAAAAGTAATATGATACAATATAGCACAGAGAGCTCTCTAATTGCTACACAGCTGATTGTTTTTGAATGAGTTTTATATAAATACAACAGATGCAGAATCCCAAAAGCTTTACCTGGTCTGCTTTGAAATAAAAGCAGCTTTAGCAATAATTTGGATGAACTGTTTTCCTCATCACCACCTTTGCTAATTCAGCCAGCTGAGTTCTTCCACATATAAGTACATAGGCTTATTTCAGATATCTACAGTACCCCAACAAGTGGCAGATGCTCACCCTTTTTATCAGAACATCCTTTTTTCAGGTTTTTTTTTTTTTTCTTTTTTTAATCTAAGGCAGTTTAAAGATTTAAATAATCTGTTTGCCCTCTCCCCCTTATTTTCAAAAAGCCACATGCTGTCTGGAATGAGGCCTGGATTGGTATAATCTGTTTTAACTAAAAGATCACTATGTATCTAGAACATAAGGTCTGAATTTGCTTGATGGGATATCTCCCTGGGAAAGAGCCAGGACAACTGAGTTAGAAATCCTTCTTTGGGGAGAGAGCTGGAATGAACTGTATAGGTATTTTGGTTCTTATGGAATATTACATACACAGGACTTGAGGACTCTCAAATGCCTTCTACTATCCTAGCTGCATGCGTGAGCACCAGAACAGAGTTTTTCACCAAAGGGTTGGTAGCAGATGGTCTCAGGCACACAGGAGATGGGGAGAGTGAACTACAGGACTGAACAGAACTGTGAGGACATCCACTGAAGAATATTCCTGCTTACAGCAAATACTGGGAGTTTCAAACACAAGTTCATAATGGTTTCTAAGTAAAGGTTGTACTGACCTAGAAGACATCACAGCTACATGGCCTACAAGGCGATGACGAATACAAGCAGAGTTGTACGTTCTAGCTGCAGTTAGATATTCATTTATGCTGTCCTCACTCAGACAAAGTTTCTGTAGAAGCATAATAATTTGGGCTGAACATCAATGGCAGTTTTATCACTAAGAATCTCACGTTAAATACAGTCAGAACAAGGAGAAGGTGATCTGTAGCTCTCAAAACAAAACTTCACTATTCTGGAGTACTTGACTTTTCTATGAGTCCCTGTTTCAGCTTCAGAAATTGAGACAGCTCCAAACAAGTAACGCATCCTTCTTGTGTAATCCTCCTTGGTCTGCACTACGTGCTTTCCTCCACCCAGAATAAATGCTGAAAACTCTGCCAACTAAACTGAAAAGGAGGCAGCTGTTTCCTGTCTGGTGAGGGATCTGCAGGTTTCGCCAGCATGCAGGCGAGGTGAGTGAATAGTCTGCGCTCCTCAGGTGAACTGCTAAGTTCCAGTGTAACTTGCCACATCAGAGCTGCTCTGCTCTCCTGTTACGAGCAGCGGAACTTGACTGAAGGATTGCAGCCATCCTCAGGGTTTACTAATTGCTGGAGTAGGCAGATACTTCAAAGTTTTTTTTTTTTTTTTTTATAAGCAACACAAGGAGGATTAGACCTCTTCTCCTGGGCCTGAGGTGTCACCAGTATGAAGAACTAGTTTTATGCTACTAGAAGCATGCTTAGACATTAGCCTTTTACACAGACTTCATCTGTTTAATACCAGTAGTTTGTATACAAGGCCCCTTTTAGAAGCAGCTGTGGTATTTTTAGTTGTTTTGGCCCTAAGCAGTAGCCACAAGTAAGAGTTCAGAGAAGCTACATATTTATTCTTTTCTGTGTATCATACTGCCCAATTAAACAAGGACAAAAGATTTCCTTATGTAATGGGGATACTATTTGTTATTTTTAACCTTATGGCAGCCAGGATTTGTGCCAGGTGGCACTTTGCCTTAACCAAAAGCATGCAACTTCAGGAGGTTACATTCCCTACTGTCATTCTTGCCCTCTAATATGTTTGATGCCCATACAAGGTTTCTTGGCTGTTTGCAGTCACTAGTCTATCTGCTAACATGTATTTCTGACAGCTTGCTGAAAGACTGGTTTTATTTAACAAGGTAAATCAAGGTGCTGCTCAGTCATCCCCAGGACCCTGCAAGAGTTTTCTGCTTCTATCTTTGAAAAATCCATAAAGCCTATTTACACGTGGCTATACTATCAGAGAAACATCATGGCTTAAGCTTTGAATATGCTCAAATAGCTCATAAATCAGTTTGATTAGCCAAACTCAACCCACAAAAAGCACATATATACACCAGTATGCATGTATACAATGATAAATACACCAGTTGCAGCCCAACATGGAAAATGGGCACCGAGGCGCAGGAAGGCGTTGAGCCACGTGCTGAGTATCCTGAGCAGCTGCGATCCTGCTGCCCCACAGCTCCCAACACCACTGCTCTCCTGGCCAACTCTGCGACTCGGACGATCTCATGGAGCTCAGGAAAGTCGGGCTGATGCAAAGGAAGCTGCCAAAACCTGGAGAGGGAAACGCAACAACTTAGGAGAGGACAGGGGAGCATTCAAAGTCTTTTCATGAGCCCAAAGCAGCCCAAGAGCAGACTATTTCCACGATGCCGCAGCTCGGACTAGCTATTTATAAGCAAGGACGAGTGACAGATCGCATGTCCGTAGGCTTGCAGTTTGAGCTAGCAACACAGAATACTGGATAAAATGCAAACGGGACCACAACGAGAACAGATGACTGTTGGAACAGCAAAGGGCTGTGTAATAGTTCAATTGTCTATGCCATTCCTTTTAAAAAATAGAATATTTAAAGCTACATGAAACTAAATTTCACATTCATGAGCAAACAAGGCTGAATAGAAATAATCTATAATTATGCGACCACATACTTTTTTTGTTTGTTTGTTTTAACACAATCCCCCTTTATTCAGTATCCAGGTTGGAGGCATAAAGAGGTAAAATTAAAATCCTTCTTGCAACTTATATACATGTGGCATTTCTTGACCTTTAAGTATTTGATTTTGAAACCTATTTAACTTTGTGATGTAGGTGTTTTTGTGGGTTTCATAGTGGAATGCCAGAAATTTTATGCATGTAAGGAAAAAAAAAAAAAGATCAGTAAGTGCAACTGTATGACTATTCTTCTGTTTTTGTCCAAAGGGCCCTCCCTCTGTAACACCAGCCAAACTCTCATAGTAGCACAAGCATCTTATTCAGCTTTGTTTAGACACAGAAAGATAAACCACTGTGTGCTTTGGCCTCCCCCACCTTTTATTCACTAGTTCAATTGAATTTAGTGTTCTTTTTTGTAGTACTTTATATTTTTGACCATCTTAACTTGTTACCATGTATATTCTTATGAAAAATTTAATATAGCATGTAATTATAAAACACTGCTAAAACAGGCTTGCCCTGCAACAGCAAAAATATTTATTTGGGTCTTTGTATGACTGGAATCACTGTAAACAACTAATAACCCTATTTGCAGGGACAGAAATAACTAGCTCATTCTGTACAGCTCATTCAGCTGTACAGAAAAGAAGACATAAAAGGAAACCCAAGGCTAAACCAGAATAAACCATTGAAGATTTTATGTCAACAAAATCGTATTTAAATTAAGTAACATCAAGTCACTATTTTGACTATAAATGAATCAGAACTTCGAAAAATGCTTTAAGGGAGCATTTGTGATGAAATGTCTGTGACCAGATCCTATGCCAAACGAAGTCAATAGGAAATTTCCCACCTACTTCATCCTTGCGTGATCAAACCACACAGTAAAGTTGCTTCTGTAGTTTTACTAATACTTTGTAGACCTAGATTTTCATAATGAGAACTCTTACATTAGAGTTGCAAAAAAACACTGAATAAATGACTTATCAGTAAGATACTATGAAAAATACATTATGTGATGACATAATTGAAGGTTGCATCACACTACATATGCACAAGGAGTAAAATTTAGATTACACAGATAACTTCCATTCTTATGTTTTATAATTTTCTGAATGATTGACTTAAAATTTATCATTGTTTTTCATTTGCAGAATGTGATTTTAATGTTTGTGTCTTCATTTTATTCAATGTCAAGTGTAAAAAACAAACAAACCCACCCAAAACCTCAAAGAAGTGAATTTCTAAGCTAGCTGAATGATGGGAGATGTGCCAAAAGTCACCTTGTTTATAAATTAGCAGAAATGAAGCAGAGTTATTCTGCAGTGGGAGTGGAAAAGGAAACAAACTACACATTCAGCAACTGCAATATATTCTTCCCAAATATGGACAGAGAATTCACTTACTCAGTAATTTTACAATGGTGATAACAAATTAAAACTGTTGGCAGACAGTGGAGAACCTAGAAGATATACAGTCCATAGCAAAGATCAGCCAAATTAGGGAGAGCTTTTTACATTGTCAGATTTTGAGGAATTAGTACTGCCATTAGAGGCACAACTCCAGCTTTAAGCAATTTTGAGTAATTAATGCTTCTTTATTTTGCCTAGAAGCCCTGACTTCAGCATTCTTTTATGATATGAATTCTCCTAGTCATAGCTCTACAATACAGATTAACTCAGCTAGAAGACAATTAAAATAGGCAGATGAAGATATAATTTGTTGGTCTGTACACACTATTTCTTCTAGCCATAGGTCTAATTTTTATTAGCACGGAGTGATTTAAGTGGATACATAGTCACAATTTTGTCCTTTCTTTATCCATAGGATTGCCTATGCTACACATGCCATGAGATTTGAAAATTCTGAGTGACCAAACACAAACCAAAGTGAATGAAGTATCAGGTTATATCTTTCTGTATAACTCAGGGCCACTACAAGAATCCAAAGGTAGTTACCTACTTAATTTAAAATAAATCATGGAGGAAATCTTGCTATCTTTACTCATCATGCAATGTAAATTCCTAGATTATAGTGCTGAGCAGGAAGCAGAAGCTGCCCAGGTGACTACTATGTCACCTGGGCAGTTTGACTGCCAGAGATACTATCATATTTGCGCATCATGTTGGGTAAACCATCTGCGTCCTCACAATCTCATCTGTACAGTGGGCCTAATGATCCATACCTCCCTAAAATGGGCTTTTGTGTTTCATGGGTATTAAGATGGCTTCTTTGCCAACCAAAAAAAGATTTTTTGGAAGTAAAAGATTGAAATGCCATTAAGTGTCCTTTTCTACTTACATTATGCCACCAAGTATAAGATTATACTTAAAACATTTCATGTGAAGCTTTGAAACCCAAGAAATATACAGTAGTAATATAAAGCAGAAGCTTTACAAACCTATTACCGGCTTTGTAGACACCAGCTCCATCTGGACAGCACCATACACCAACAAACGCTTGGCAAGACGACATACCTTGCCGACAAAGTCACCCACAGCAGCTATTACCTTTTAAGATTTTAGCTTCCAAATTTTCCAGAGGAGTTGGAAGGCTGATGACTGCTCCCTTCACCCAGGACCTGACAGCACTGAAGTGAAGGCTGGAACTGCAGCTGAGGAAGAGAGCAGAGCAAAATGTGGCACCAAAGGCTATAACTGCACTTGAGAGGTTCTACTTGTTCTCCAAATATTACTGTCAAGATAAATTAAGATATAAATTAAGATTAACAATTAAGATTAATATTTATTTTACAACAATTTATGATCTAGAATTTAATTCATCTGGAAAGCCTGTTTTTACAGTTTTTGTCAACATTTGCCTATGAACTAAAATACAGAAAATGCAAAGCATGACAAGTATGTCAAACTTGCCAATAAAGGTTCACATCTTTTCTGCCTGGATATTGCTTTTACAATCCTTATTACAGGGATTGTAATTACAAGGATTTTCCAAAAAATGATTGCAATGTGTTTGTTTTTGATCTACAATGCGTATTGAATGCACAATGCAGTACCACATTTCTGAGCAATAAAGAAATCAAAAACAGTAATTTCCAAAAACTTCAGATAATACAAAGATATCTATGGAGAAACCTTCTATGACTGCTCAAATGAAATCATAAAGTCACAGAAAGAAACTTTGAAAACTTCATCCCTTAGAAATTCCTTCTTCCTGAGCTATAGAGGAAAAAAAGGATCAGCTTCTCCTTAGCATGACAGTAATTCTTCTCAAGCACATGTTCACAGACATAAAATACAAGATCAAAGATCTGTCACTAGTTAATGTCAGTATCACATCCTTTTATTACAGATCCTTTTATCCAGCTTTTGTATTGGGAGCCATTTTATATAGCTTTGGGTCTCAAAGATCCTTCCAACTAGCAACTTTATTAGTGGCAGAAAAAGGGAAGGGAAAGGGGATGGGGGAAGAAACATCCTTAGAGAATAAATTGGTGGCCACAGTTTTAAGGTGGTCCTTCACCCAAAGGCACTCGAGCTTTGTGACAGGCTGCATTTCCAGCCCAGGTTTCCTGCCTTTCTGCCATCTGTTCTCCTCACTTTTCCCAGATAAATCCCCACTCACAGCACCCTCTCACCCAACACTCCTCTTCACGATGCTCTGCCAAATCTTTCGTCGTGTCTTCTTTGCTCCTGCGTCATACCTGTGCCACCATCTCTTTTATCTCTTNAAGGGGATGGGGGAAGAAACATCCTTAGAGAATAAATTGGTGGCCACAGTTTTAAGGTGGTCCTTCACCCAAAGGCACTCGAGCTTTGTGACAGACTGCATTTCCAGCCCAGGTTTCCTGCCTTTCTGCCATCTGTTCTCCTCACTTTTCCCAGATAAATCCCCACTCACAGCACCCTCTCACCCAACACTCCTCTTCACGATGCTCTGCCAAACCTTTCGGCGTGTCTTCTTTGCTCCCGCCACCATCTCTTATCTCTTTGGAAAAGAGTTTCGACACTGTATTCGCCCTCAGAGAAGGGATTCTGCAGCCTACGTCAGCCCTTTCCCTCCTGAGCAGAACCAGTGGCAGCTCCGCAGCTGGACTGGCTGGACTGGCCACTNTCTGTTCTCCTCACTTTTCCCAGATAAATCCCCACTCACAGCACCCTCTCACCCAACACTCCTCTTCACGATGCTCTGCCAAACCTTTCGGCGTGTCTTCTTTGCTCCCGCCACCATCTCTTATCTCTTTGGAAAAGAGTTTCGACACTGTATTCACCCTCAGAGAAGGGATTCTGCAGCCCACGTCAGCCCTGTTCCCCAACCAGAACCAGTGGCAGCTCCACAGCCAGTCTGGCCACTTCTCTGTTACACTAACTGCTTTAGAGTGGGGCACGCTGGATCTCTCATCCTTTTTGGCTGAAAATATAATCTTGAAGAAGTCAGAATGCATAAGTGTTACTAGGAATATTGTTTCTACTTGTGGCACTTCATGGCTGTGAAGACTGTCACATTCACTCAAATGCTTCTTATTTAAGAATTTGGTCTGTATATCATAGACCCTTCCCTCCAGCACCCTTCCAAACTAAAGTCATAATTCCCATGGACAGGCACTCTTAAAATACACATTTCATATGCTTATTAATCAAGTATGAAGTTTTTTTTTGCAGAAACACTAAAGAGTAAGGTCAAGAATACTGTCCAAACACAAGTCTTATTTAATAAAGCCAGTCATCCAACTCTTGAGTAATTAATGTTCTTGGTCTTGAAAGTCTCATTCTGAAAATGCTCATTGGAAACAAAACGCCCCATGACTTAAAAAAATGAACAAAAATGAACAAAAATGAACTTTTCTGGACAACAATTACAAGAGAAAGATAAAAAAGTACTGGCAGACTACACAAGCAGTTGCAGCATAGCACTTCTCATCACAGTGTAAGTTTAGTTACAATCACATGATTTTAATACATACTTTCAAAAGATTTAATCTATCCTCAGCTGTACATTATCTGAATATCTAAACAATTGCCAGAAAGCATTTGAAAATTTTAAAATATAAAAGGAAATCTTACAAGGTTGACGGTATCTCCTCACCACTTAGAAGTACTAATAAGCAAATGTTATACAACCAGTGTTCAACAGACTGAAAATGATCTTTCCCAAATCCAACCGACATGCTTCTAAAGCTGGAAGTGATGGATTACAGCTGGCTGAGCTAGCCCAGCACTGTGCTCACTGCAAAAGCTGCCCTTCCCAAAGAACCTCCCGGCTTTCGGTTGGTTGCTATAGTCTTATTAAAAACTGCAAAGCTCCTCTCATTTAACAGTAATTGCACGGAGAGATGGAAAAAAAAATAACAAGGAAAAACAGCTAATTGACAGACATGTAATAAGATTACTCTTAATGAAAATGGCATGTCTGTGACCCAAACATGAGGTTCTGTTTTGACGTCACTGTAACACATAAATAACTGTAATTGGAAAAAAATCCATAGAGTACAAAACCTGAAAATTTAGTATTAAGATCCGTTATGAAAATACATCTTTGCAATTAATTTTCATATCTGTATGTGATGTTCTATCCTTGTCTCCACAGGAAGGGCACGTTCAGGACAGCAGTTGCAGAACTTGGCGGATGCGCTCACTCTTCTCCACCAGGCTTGCATCTTCTGCATCCGAATCATCAAGTTCTTTCATCAGGGCTTCAGCTTTCTGCACGGTTACATCTCGCGCGCTGCCTTTAAGTCCCTGCAGATAATCCAGTAGAATGGTGAAATATTCGTCTGGAACCTTCAAGAAAAAAAAAAAAAAAAAGAAAAAAAAAGAAAAATAATACATTTTACTTTCTTCTCTCTCAATGCTCCTTCACAGTCCTGCCAAACCATCACCTGAGACTGCTATGGAACAGCAAAGGCTTTTGATTGTGTCAGCGCCCACCACAGCACAAGGGTTTCTTGCCAACGTGGAAGTTGCTGGGAGGGCCAGGCCATCAGGACAGGACTGTCATGTGCTCTGACAGGCAACGATTCTGACAGCAAATTCTAAACAGATGTGGGAACGTTGAGCAGCAAACGCAAACACTCCCTGTCTATGATCTCAAACTTTTAAGGGTTGTTGCAAGAGAAAATAAAAAAGCACTAACCAAATCCTAATTTTGGATACGTGTATGCAAACCATGCTGAATTCAAGTGACAACAGCATGCACGTGTTTAAGGAAAGAATTTGGCTGTAAGTATCTGAGAAAGCCTGAGATTCTCCTCCTCCAAAATTATTTGCTTGCTAAGATGAGATACCACCAGCAAACAATAGCCAGAGAGTCTGACAAAATCCTTGTACAAGAGGACAGAAGCGAATTTGAAAAACAAATTAAATTCAGGCACATGGAAATCATTTTTAAATCACATTAACTTGATAGGCCCTCCTAACCAACCATGTTTCACATTAACAGCACTTTAGTCACCTATAACTGCACTATCCCTGTCTTTCACTTCCTTTCTATTACCTAGTAAGAGGTTAAATTTTAGCTTAACAGGTCCAATGTACAATTTAAATAATCATTACATTGAATTTATCTTGGCAATAATCTAACAAAGATTTATTTATCATCTAACAATGATTTATTTCCTACTTTAAACTATAGGCCAGTGTATTTTCAACAGAGTTAAGTGAATAGATCTACTATGAAGGCCATCTTAGCTTTACATTGGGTATCTGGGGAACACACTTCACTCAAAAAGAATATATTTCTTCAGACAATCAGGAGATGTTAAAATCACCTCAGCTGGCATATATTTTCCTCTATGTTTAATTTCACACACATAATTTTAAAAGGTCTTGTCAACATAAGTCAAGTCAAGCACATACGCAAGCATTCAAAGGACTGGAGGCTAATTGAGGGCTGTTTCAATTCTGCAAACTATCAACATTTCAGAGAGGGCAGAACTTCAACAGATAGTTAATTTACAACTTATTTCTCCATCAACATTTGGCAGTGTAACTTTGATCACCAAAACTTCTATCATTCCCAAAGCAGAGGAGGAAAGAACATTCTAATGCTGCCAAAATCCATCAGGGATATTACAAAGCAGTAAATCACAAAAGTCTACACACAGTTTTAGAACTTACATGCTATGGAAAACCTCCTAATTCTTCCAAAGAATGCTCTTGTGTAACACAGATATTAAAAATAAGAATTTTATAGTAATACTGAAGTTGATTATACATGAAATGTTGTTATAACACACCACGCACATTGAAACATAATGAAAATGGCTATATTTTTGAAACCTTTCCTGCTCATAGTAAACTGGTACCAATAACACAAAAATGCTCAAACACAAACAAGTTCAACACGACAGTGCCCATTTACTCAAAAACTCAGTCCTGGATTTTCAAAGCTTAACAACATTTCTGTATTAAATATCCCAGCCAAATTATCTACCTAATTTATGCTTCTTTTCTCAGACCTCATAATACAGTCATATCTCACTGTGCAGAATTGCAGTTATTATTGTATCACTTAAGCAAAGTGCTTAAAGGGGCGATTAAAAGCCTACTCTACACTCACAAAGATTACATTTACAGACAGACATGTGGCTGCCTGAGGCCTACAAGCATTTAGTGCTCATCCCCAAGCACAAGTGCTTAAAAAGTCCGTCTTTTCCCCCTGCTCTTCCTTTAATGGAACAATTTAGTTTATTTTAACAAGACCATAAGAGCAGTAACATGTAGACAAGGGAGGGTTATATTTTTTCCTCCTAACTTACATACACCATAGGGCCATAGCAGGGACTGGGCTCTTGTCTCCTTCCAAATGTTAGCAAAAAGTTAATGGAATCAAGATTTTAATTCTTAAAATACAATACTGCAAGAGTTGAAGTTTCAAGGACGCGTGGTGAGATTTTCCATATAGGAATGCAACTCTTCTCTAAGATGAGTTTCTGGGGAGGGCTTGGAATTGCATATCAAGACCTTTAACCACAGCTCTGGAAAGAAGTGATTCTTTTCTTTTTTTCTGAAAAAAAAAAAAAAAAAAAAAAAAAAAAAAAAAAAAAAAAAAAGAGAATTTTTTTTTTTTTTTTTTTTTTTTTTTTTTAAAAAAAAAAAAAAAAAAAAAAAAAAAAAAAAAAAAAAAGAGAGAGATCTTCTCTTCTTTCTCTTTTCTTTCTTGTGTCTTTTTCTCCCTTGCATCCTAACTAGCTAATACACCTTGGACCTGACTGAAATGGAAGTATTGAAAAGCAAAATGGTTACTGACAGCTTCTGAATGCTCAGCAGTTAGTGCCACCATGAAGGAAGAAAATCCAAGAAATAGCAGGAAGTAGTCAGCTATCTCCTTTAAAAATTATACTGCGTAACTCAAAGCGTTTTCACATTGGCAGACGCCCGCATATTTTGCAAAGCAAATACAGTTACTGGCACAGAGAACAAGCTTGCTTTGCAGGTACCATTCTGTGAAGCTTCAGGGGGTGCAGTCCAGAGCTGAAGACAACTGATACAGTTATTCCTACAGATGCTGTGCCAAACGACTCAGATCAACAAATGATCTAGTGTTTATTTTATATAGGATCCTGAAGAAGTATATACACTGTAGGTAGACAGACTTGGCTCTGTAGCTGTCAGCCAACTAGCAGATGGATTTTAAAGAGGCTCAAAAAAAAAGTTTTAAAGACTTAAATTTGAAGAACCTCAACATATTTCTTACAGAAGGTGGCATATCAGTTTAGGAAACTTAATATATCCCTAAGCATGGCCTTTCAGTAGGCATGCAGGTGACATCAAGGGTTCAAAGATGTGGCTAAGGAAGGAAACTCATGTTTCCTTTGTATTGTAGTCACGCTCGGATATCCGACAGATTTTACTCAGTAATGGACAGGAAGCTGGATCTGGGTATGAAAACATATTCAAAGAAGCTGGTCTGCCCTCAGCAGAGTCCTGATGAAGGAAGAGATTTTTATCGCATACTTAACTATAAGCAATTGAGTAGCTCTGCTAACTTTACTGAATCTAAATGCAGATGTTAATAATTATTTAAGGTTCACACTCAATGTATCTCACCTTATTAAGCAGAAAAAAATATAAGAATATAAATAAATCGCCACACTCAGTAGATTTTTAAAAAATCTAGAAAGGAAGGTGTTCATTTCAATGTTGAGAAGTCATGTATGATGCACAGATCTCCTGCAAATGAATACTAGAGTTCATTATTTCCCAGGATACTTAAATATAACCACCCAAAGTCAACAGGTAAAAAGGCAACACAATCATTTTGGTTGTGAACCAATTTCTAAGTAGCTTTGAAGAGCATATATAAATTTTTAAAGGTTGATACAGAGTTAAAAGAAAAAATAAAATAAAATAAAAAAGGACAGCGCAATCTACATACCTGCAATCAGATTTGTATTCCGTGACTAATCTTTCAAACTATTACACTGTGTGAGTATTTTAGAGCTTCATGAAGCTCTGCTTTTAATTATATGGTTCTCTAAACATATTTCTAATCATAAAGGTAACACTGTATGTCAGGTAGCTGGATTAAGAAATGCTTAATTACTTGGGTCAGAAAGATTGTTACGCTTAAATGTTTAGATGCAAAAAAATAATCAGCAAAAGCTGACTGAATGTCAACTAAATGCATCAATAAATGAGCCACGGTGCAAAAGGCTAGAGGGTTTGTTCTATTATGTAGCAAAATGAATGATCTAAAGCTCTCCACTCAATACCATGAAGGTCAGACATTCGAGGGAAATTAAGTATATGCTGTTTTTCGAATTATGAAATCAATAGTTTTCAGTAGCAATATCAGTCTAGCTTCTGATTTTTCTCTCTGCATTTAACATTGATATATAGTTTCACCTAGACTCACTCATATTTTAAATGAGAAAATTATTTTATCATCCCAACAACGTGGCACCATCTTGCATAGACACAGTGGTATCTGAAGCAGTACAAGCTACCAAGGACTTGCAGGTCACAGCTGACAGCATTGAGTTACAAATTGAGAAATTCAAACTAAGGACAACTCAGATATTTAATATAAATCTAGAGCTTTCTGAGGATATGAATTGTCTCCATTTACATTTGACATATAGCAGGTATAAAAATCTATGTTATACAGAAGAAAGAACACCCTTCAAAATTAAAAGACTAATTTCCAACAGGTAAAATGACTCACCCTTTTACGCTCAATACAGCAACCAATTTACAAATTATTAAAAAAAAGAAAAGTGTAAGGCAAATTTGGTTAATAAAGGCTAGCTATAACTAATCCATAAAGCTTTATATTGCCAAGTATTGAAAAAGGGAGAGTTAATACAAACCTTCTCCTTGTCATACATGTGCAAAAGAAGCCACGTTTGTCTTGTCTTCTGAAATTTCCATTCCTTCGGTTTCTCAGACCAGCTGCAATAAATAAGAGAAAACATGACCTAAATGGTCTGATGAAAATATTCATTCTTCATTACTCATTTCCTATAATTCCTCTAACAGCTCTGTATGTACCATAGTGAGCTTCCTAAAACTGTGTTAAATGGGTATGAGCACACATATTGTGCACTGGCAAAAAAAAGAGAAGGTTACCAGCTTTCACAGGAAAAGGATGTTAATATTTACCAATTATTCTAAATTCATAAGAGAACCAAAGGACTGGAGAGACTCATGGTAGAACACACATCTCACCAATGGTTAAAATACATCTTGGGACACAGGAAATAAAGTGTGAGCCCTCAACACAGCCTCTCCCACAATAAACAAACTGCTGACTACAGAGTAGAGGTTTCATTTTTCAGGTACATTTGTTTTAAAGGCTTCGATTATCTCAAAGTGCAACTTCAACATTTAAGTTTACTGGAGTGCCTCATTGGAATTGTGACTCCAGTGTTCAGCTCCAAACTTCAGGCTGCTTCCACACTCTACAAGTGAATACAGAAAACAAATGACTAACATCCGCAAATTTTATTTGGCTGTTCATGAAACACATTTTAAGTATGCAAAATTTTAACTGGCTTAAAATGGCAAGTTTACATATAACACGAGGATAAGTTGAAAGCAGGTGTAGTTTAAGTGAAGAGACAAACATATTTAGTTCCATAAATGAAAGAGCAAACTAACAAAACTCACCATAAAATACAGCTTTTTCCCCCAGGGGTATATGCATAAAAAAATTAGTACCTTACAATGTATAAAAGCCTGTCAAAATACTGAAATATTATTTAAACACCCAGCAGAAAGTATAAGAGAAAACAAATAAACAAAAAAACCCACAGATTTTAGTACTTATTTGATTTTCCTCTAAAGAAAAACAAGTCTCCAGAGGGTGGGATGCAAGATGCCTGTAACGTTCCAGCTCGTTTTATATGGCTACACAGAGGGAAGAAATCAATTCAAAAGCCAGCTGGGTGTGAGAATTAGTATTGTTTGAACATTGTCAAGTCTAATAAAGCACAAGAGTGCCCATATTCAGTGAAGGCTGCACCAGCAAACAGTGTTCAGTCAATTCAAGGAAATAGGAGGAACACGACCACACATTTGTACAGTAGGTAACACGGCAGCCTCTGCAGAAAGCCTAAAGGAAAAAAAAATAAACAAACAAAATAATGTCTTCTTAATAAATCCGGATAAGAAAAAGCCTACCCAGCAGCCTACCTAGTAGCATCTGCACTAAGCAAAATCAATTAAAAACCTCTGGAGCCAAAATTCAAGGTAAAGTTAAATAATGGTAAACCAGGAAAGAGAGACCATAATCAAAATATGTAACATTTTACGTGATCCATGAAGTGATTTGTAAGTCTCCTGTGTGGCAATTACATTAAACAGGCAAAGGATTAGGGAGACAACAGGGAGTAGGGGGAAAACTTGCACAAAAGCATGAGCTTCAAAGCCGAGTGCCAACTAAAGGAGAATCAAAACAAAACAAAACAAAGAAACAAACAAACAAAAAAAAAATCAACATTTCTTCTCTCTCCCAGTGCCACCACCAACCTGTAAAGCAAAGTACTTGCAGAGAAAAACAGTTCAGCTGTTGGTGCCCGCTGCACTACAGTGACTGCCTACAGGGCAGAAGTTGCAATTTGAGGAACCTAAAATAAACATGGGGAAAACAAGGGTCTTTCTTGCTGGCACTTTGTGGGGAAGACACTTGCTTGTCTGTATACAATTTCTCTGCGTAGCGGAGACTTGGCTCTCAAATGTGAGAAGCTGGAATTTCTGAAGAAAGTGACTTCTATTAGTTTTAGAAATAAGATGGTTGCTGTTAGAAGAAACCTATCAGATTCACCTTTCTAAAGAGGTTCATGAAAGCTATCATAGGAAACGCCATACATTTGCACAGCAGGAACAAGAAGGTAAGGCTAAAATTCTTTTATATCAGGTAAGTAGCAACAGAGTTTGTATTACAATTTTTGCAACATGAAAAGCGCAAGCCAAATGACAGATCTGAGACTGTCCTGTGAATCCTGTGGGAAGTGTTCTTCTCATGAAAATCCTTAAAACATGTCTCTTTCTGTAAGCTACACTTTTATACATTTGCAAGTTATTTCTATTCCATACATTAAACTAATCCTACACAAATTTCTTACACAAATTTATTCCCAAAGCATGGTTGACAACTGCTCAACACAAGCATAATATGTCTTAAAAGGCTTAACTGTGTCTCCCTTATCAATATATTGACAGAAGTCTTTTTTTGAGACACGTTAGCATAAGCAGACATGCAGAAGAAAACTGCCAGCATGCAGGGCAGAGCATTCCCCAAAATATTCTAGGAGAAAGAGAGTGGGAAGGGAAAGCAGTCAAATTGGTTCCAGAAGCACAGCACGAGAAAAACATTATCATTACAAATTAGATTCAGAAAGACAATAATGTATCTATTGCCCATGAAAAAAAATGCCATAAAACTGCAATAATTACTAAATAATATCCTATGTGTAGACAAGAACTATGCTGACAAACAGTCATTTAACTCATACAAATCAACTGAAAAGATTACTAGGCAAGAGAAAAGTTTGAAGAAACCAAAAAAGACAGACAAGTGACTGCTAACAACTAAGAACATTCCTGAAAGCACTATTTCCTGCTACATGCAAACAATTTTAGCCAGAATATTGAACTCCATCCAATTCTGTGCCATTTACTGTCCAGCACAACTTGTGATGCATCTCCCAGAAGGGGTATCTGTCCAAGGTAAAGCAGATTCTGGAACAGTGTTGACTTTTCCAACCATGATTAGTACCCAGGACACCATTTGAAAGGTTTCCTTAGCCCTAAGGACCAGGTCACAGCAGAACTTCCATTCCTGTGATTTAGCCAGAAAGACCCTTCATGTCTTTCTCACAAGCATCCCTGAATCCTACAAGGAGGAATGGACCAACGGCTCTGTTCATTACACCACATTAAGAGCTACGTCGCAAGGACATAATGGAACTGCTAAAAATCAGTGTTCCGTAACACTCTGCAAAGATTATTACATTCTTCACACCCCATTTACCCAGATACTTTTCCATTTTTATACACTTAATTATTAATTCTAGTGAAACTCATCTTTAATCATCACCCGTGTTCTCCTAAGTGTCCTACATAGGAGGGTGAGCAGAAGGGAGGGCCCTTGGCTAAGGCTCGCAGGAATCAGGTTAAGCACTTTGCTCCCTCAGAGCTCTGCAAACCAGGCAGATCATTTCTGTGCTCAGAGCCCTATCAGGAAAAATGTGGATAACAGGTGTTTCCTCAATAAAGTACAACCATACTTTAAACAATTCCCTTAAAGGTATTTAAAAGCTTGATTTAACACTGATGGAAATTTTATACAAGCCCTGTAACACAGATAATGCTTTAGGAATAATCTTTTCTTGTCCAGTTATAATACATAAAATTATTTAAAGGGGAATGTACAAGTATTTGCTTTTGAGGATATTCAGTCTTTCTTCTATTGCTTTCAGGGCATTTAAAATCCATTTCTTTTAGAAAGAGAATTATTTTCTTTGCCAACAACAAATATCCACAATGACTAAAAGCAGCTTTGCCAGAAACTAATCCGGGGACCTGATGGGAACATGGGAACGCCGGCGCGCTGAGAAAGCCAGCTTGCACTGTGCCCTAAAACTACATTTGTGATAAGAGAGAATCTCATTTCAAGCACGTGTGATGCTGATTTTTCCCACTTGGAAAAAACATGAAAAATTAATATTCTATCTAGATTTCTAAAGACTTTACCAGAATAGTTGTAGTTGAAATCACGCTAACTAACTTTTGATGATAATCAAGACAGATGTAAGAGTCATATCTTTTATTTATGATTTTCTCCTTTTATGGATGATTCTGTTCATCTCAACTCCGATTCCTAGGAAAGTACATGCCAACACTCAAATCCTGTGCGGAAGCTATTAAATCACGATTCAGTTTTTCCAAGTTCCTAAGGTTTTCCCTATCTGCCTGGAGAAGAAGCATTAAGATATTTTACCAGGAATAAAACAACCAAAAAACTTTATAAAATTGTCAATAGGTTTTAGAATCAGTGCCACAATTTTGGTAGAACAGCCATCCTGGAACTAATCTTGAATCCGTGGTTTAAAAATAATTTTTCAATTTATTCTTTCATCTGGTTTAGACATAGGATAATGACTAAAGACTTGTGAAAGGCAGGAAGAAAAATACTTGTTTTTCTCAGTTTAAGGAACAACCACAAAGGAAGAAAGAAACATGCTAAGTTTTAGTATCTAATTTTGTCCTGATGTCTGATATGAGGACAGAATTTATGTCTACAGGAAAGCAAGAGGGCCACAGAATTTTCTTATAAAGTATTTACACAGCAAAAAGAAAGGATCTTTGTGCCTTAAAGCAATAGTATGATTACATCTACATAAAATGTTCATCACAATGTATCTTCTCTAATGTGTACTTTTATCACTTGCCATTATTTGCAACATTCTATATTATGCTTGCATCCTGAAGCTCCAGCCAAGAGAGAAACTCCCCTCCTCCTCCACTGTTCAAAAGGAACATGAGACAGATCCTTGAAGCACTCAGAGTACAAACAGATGAGACGGATTAAGTGGAAAGTTGACCCAGAAAACTGTAACAATGGCTCAAAACTATACACAGAAGATCATCAATAGAGCTTATATCTCTTACCTATGGTATAATGTATGCAGTACATTTCAAAACCATCTGTAAATGCCACCAGCATTCCACTGAAAAAAAATCTAATTTTTTAAAATTCCTTTTTAGCACAGTTATTTAATCACAGTTATTTAATCATGTATTCATAGTAGTCTGTCAGCAACAAAACTGTATTTTGATCTGAAAATATTTTTAGCACTAAGAATGCTAGCAATAGAAAGGTCATTAGTTGGCTTGAAAGACCAAAGCTAATGCATACTATACTAAATATGTTTTTTATTTCACATGCCCTTATAAAAAGAAGGGATAAAGTTTAATTATCATAGAAGAAAAAAGAAATACAAGCACTTCAGAGCCAATCCGTTCTGCTCCTGCATTGGATATAGTGCAGCCCAACGCTGGGTTGAAGCCCATCTCCTCTCCAGATGTCCATCTTTCCTTGCACTTAATTCTCCTCAGACCAATGGCTACACCAGAAGGGAAAGGAAAACTGAAAACAACTGTTTTGCCTCCCTCCCATGAAGAACATCCTGGGGGGTATGAGGAGGTAGAGAGGCCCCATAGTCTGTATGAAAATCCAGTAACAAGCCAGCTGCAGTCAAATCGTTTACAAACGTTGGCAGTGATCCATTTATATAAACACTTTCTGATGATCGGATGAGGGATATGCTACCAGACCTAGGAAAAGCAAACAGGATCATTTCTCTTCTGTCTCACCATTATACCACACAGTGTCCAACTGTGGTACAGAATACTCTGCCAGCACAAGGATTCAGCTTAGGGGCAACCACTAGCTCCTTTTCATCCTCTTTTTACATTTTAAAGCAGTTTAAAACATTTAAAGACTTTTCCTGACCAAAGGAGCAAAAAAAAAAATATATATATATATATATATATAAATGGTTAAACAATTAAGAGCAAAGGACAATAGTTTCTTTTAAAAATTACGTTTACTCTGATCTCAGGCATTCAAACATTGTATTGTTTGTCCTCCTTCAGCTGCCTATTTCAAGAATTTTAGTCTACATAACCTTCCTCAATAGCTCTTTAGCATCTTTCCATAGCATCTTTACATGCTTGCGTGAGAGAATTACACAGCGTTTTCTGAAGGACAGATTAAAATATCTCCCAACTTGATCAAAGGAAGGATTTTAGGAGCACACAGCTTGTAATCAGATTGAAAGTGCTCCTTGCGCGGCTGTAGCTCCATATTGCAGAAAGAAGATTAGGTGCTGCGGCGGTTTCAGCTCAAGCAAATAATCACCGGGCTTTACTGCTCACCAGGATGAGCAGCGCAAGTCCTCTCAAGCCAGATCTAGAAGACTCAATTCTATTGCTCAGGGCTGCAAATCTACCCCAGGAACACCGAGTCATGTGTATCCTATCCAGACAGAGCTGTTTTACCCTAAAATTGCTCTGCTGGCAGGGTGAAAAATCCTATAGCTTTCAGCAGTGCTGTGTTAGCCCTGTAATAGCTGTACTTAGCTATTTATTGATTTAATAAGTTCAATAAAAAGAAAATTAGACAAGGTAAAAAGGCTGCTATGAGAAGTAATATATTTGATAATATAATGACAAAAGTTCCTATAATTAAGGCCTATCTTTGTAACAGAAAAGCTAGCAACAATTAAAAACATATTACTTTGGAGTTTTAATAAGAAAATACCAGAAAATATCACGGCATCATGGTTTTCAGAACAGTCATACTAAAGGAAAGTGCTAGACAGAAAGCAAATTCCTATGACAATCTACCAGGGAGTTTTTGAAATGAGATGAAGAATCGAACACAGGGAAAAAAAATTTGAACAGTGAAGCTTTTGGCTGACAGTTCTTGCTTTGAGGTAGTCAGGATGCCAAAGTGCCAATTTATTGCTTATTATATGGAGTGGAAAGTTGGTATTACACAGTCATTGTGCACGTGCTATTTTAAGAAGCCCTGAAGTCACCAAGAGAGGCAGGCACCCCGTGAAGGTGTCCAGGCCGATCAGCAACAAAAATAGAGATCACCATAAAGCTGCACAGCAGTAGACAACACTCAGATTTCTCAATTCAGCTGCTATTTTTTCAGGTATTGCTCACTCCACAGTAAAATCCACCCTTGAATGATGGCATTCAAAACAGGATCAGATTTTCATTCCTGATGTTCTGTGATGTGTATTGTGTTACTGAGACGGGGTAACCTGTGCATAGAGAAGCTGATCTGCCAATTACTGCTTCCTGCAGATGGCTCCCATTCCAACAATCTAATTCATATAAAAGGATTTACTGATACCTTTTTGGGCATCACCATATTAACAAATGCATAAAGTAGGAGACAAGTTTTATTAAGGATTTCGTTTTATTATTTCAAAAAAATTGCTTGTTACTCTAACTTTGCTTGGGAAGCCTTGACAGCTCCCTGGAGCTAACTGATTAATAATCATTGCCAACTGCATTTTAAATTTTAATTTTGGCTTTGGCTGACTAACCTAAATGATTCCCTAGAGCTACAAAACTACTCTCCACTGTATTTTGAATATTTGGGCCTTGGATGAATAGTTAAATGTGTTAGAGGAAGTGAGCAGGCATGTTAATTCTTCTAGATTTAAATGTTATGACAAAGAAAAAACATGAAACTGTCTCTCTGCATTTCTGCTATCTCAGGAGTATAGTCTGAGTGGAAAAAGATGTACGAGTAGAGAATGCCTTTTCCAAAATCCAGAAGACGAGTTAAGTATGAAATGCCCGGGCTCTGAGCCAAGCACTAGGCAAGAGGTTTAGAGAGATGGTAGGGAAGAGACTTCAGAGAATGGGATCAAGAGCTGTGTTTCACTCTCTGTGAGGATAAACATTCACTGCTAGTGCTGTTTCATTCCTATGAAATAATCTCTGTAATCTGCTGATAGTTAAAAAATACCAACGGGCAGTGTGTTGTAGTAAGGCTATCTTACATGTGAAATGAGTCATTTTAATTATTCTTTGCAACCTGCATAGAGGGTCACGCACAAGTTTCCCCACAAGACAAATGGAAAAGATCAAAGCAACAGAAGCATTAAGCACTTGTGACTGCAGTGGGAAATGAGAGCACCCAGTTACTGTCAGGATTAGGTCCTGAACTAGATTGGCCAGTTCCTAGGGACTTCTGCTTCCAAGTCTCTCTAATATATCTCACAAGGCTGCTAGAAGTCATTTTAGGTGAAAAATATTAGACCTGCTTAATCATTTAATTAGATGCAACCCCTTTTGTATAATACGAACAGATGAAAGCTGCATATCAACGTGAACTATCTAATGTCTACATGTTAGGAAAATTAATTTATATTAATTTTATTTTGCTGGAAATGAGAGTCATTAAGAAAGGATGCATTAAATTTTCTTAATTAGGTTTGCAAATAAAGAAGTTATTTTACAGGAAAGAAAATCAGTCACCTGAACTCTCTCTCTTTTTTTTTTTTAAACCTCTACACTCATGAGTTTAACACCTGTAAGCCAGTTTTCCCCATCTGAGGAAGCACTTTGCAGCACAATGGTTAATTACTGCTAACACAATCTGTAGTTCTGACAACTTACTTGAGTAGATTTAAGAGGAGCCTTAAAACCCCTACTGAAACATTTATTAATAAAAGCTCAGGTCTGAAAAAACATTTATCCAGGGTAAACGGAAAGCCTCCTCAGGCATATGAGAACAAGAGATCCTAAGAACCACCAATCCTGTTTGACACATAGCCATGTGCCTGAGACATACAGAAGTGAGAAACTTATACAAAAGGAAAATCATATATATGTGACTGAGAATAAAAGTCCTGTCATTAATCTGCAGCTGGCCAACTTTGGAATTTCTGTTCCTAGTTTTATCAAGCAGTACATCGGAATAAAGCTATTCTGGCCATTTAATACTCCTAAGGACCACTGCTAATATGAACAACAATAAATCTTTAAGACTATGTTAATTTTACAATGCTGTTGCTGTGAAAAGTAGCGGGGAAAAGTGGATATAAAATCCAGACCACTGGAGACAAAGTTCTAAGTAGCCTGGGGGTTTGGAATATTAATCCACATATTGCTTGCTGACCCCAAAATTAGTGCTGAAGCTCACGGCCTCTAAGAATGTCTTGGGGCAGCACCCAATAAATAAATAATCTATGCAAGCTCCTCTTCCAGAATTAGGAATTGAGGAAAAAGTCCTACACATCTATTGAGATCAGGCTTTGATATAGGGCCACAGAAAATGGCCTGTGTTCAGATAAAAAGAAACCTGTCTAGCCTCCACCATTGTCACTAGGTTGAAAGGACCTCTGGATACTGCAAGGACACCGGAATCACATGTTGTGAATCACAAACTCAACTGTTCTGTTTATTCATCTGAAAAATGATGCAATACAATGTCTCACTATTGTTATGGTAATATGAATTAGTGTATTTTTTGCTGTTTTGTCAAAATACTGTATATGCTATCCTTGAGTACTATGAAAAAGCAAAATTCCATTACTATGACCTGGAAAAGAAAGAGAAGATATTTTAAAAGAAAAAATAAAAATACATATATGGATGGGCATGGTTAGCTGATTTTTTTTTCAGCTGATACTGTAAGTGATAGATGCTATTTCAAAAGCATTTGAGAATTCATGTTAATGATGATATTAAATATAGCATTTCCCCCGAGACTGTTTGAACCAAATGCCCAAGTAAATATTTTGACAGCTTTGCTTCACACTGAAAAAGCAGGGAAAAAAGACAGAAGGTTTCAAAGTAAATCACTCTTCAGCTTTTACTGAAACGTGCTTTGAGATGTGTACTTGTGACCTTCCAGAAAATTAATTCAAAGATTTGGAAAGACAAATGATTTCATTTGGAGTAGTAAAGCAGGATTAGAGTTCTGATTCTGAATCTCCCTTTTTGTAAGATTTAGTGACCATTTATGGTTATCAAAATTACAAGAAAAAAAATCTCTTTCCTCTGCCATAAGCTAAATAATATAATGAGCAGATGTCGTAAGATGCAACAGCTACCAATTCTGACTGACAGCAACTTAGCATGGACACAAGCCTCCCTTGCTCTCTCCTCTTAAGTCATGCATTAGTGCTAAGTAAATGGATCAGAGCTACTCCCAAACTACTCCATATAAGAGATGGAAAGGTTTAAATCTAGAATAATATTTATAGCTAAACCCTACAAGGCTTCCTTCAGGGAAAGTTATGGGTCTCGTTGCTTTTCCCTAGCTTAGCTGAATCATGAACATCTACTAATTTGATGGGAATATCACGCATTGGTTGATGTTTCCTACTTCTGAATGACTTGAAAATAATACCAGAAGTATTTGCAATATGTAAGAATATCTACTTATAAGTAAGCTCAAAGCCTTAAAACCCAGCTTTTCAGATTCTTTAAAACAATCATGTGTTTTGTCTCTAGAAATCCGAGTTGCTTACACAGTAAGCTAGAAGTGGCAGAACACATCCAAAAATACTTGCAAGTATCTAGTTCTTCAAAATACTAGCACTTGATATATTAGTATGGAGAGGACTTACTAGAAATGACTGAAATTTTTTAAAAATATATAATCGTGTCCATCTGGAAGAATTTCCAGGATGGTATCCTGGATATTCATATTTAATTCTAAAAGTAGTGGTGAAAAAGCAAGCAGCAACTTCCAATACTACTATTTGCTTCAGTTAGATAAACAACAAATTTATCTTCAGTTGCAGCAAGAAGCCTCAGAGAAAAAGAGCTGCCCCATCGAGAAGTTATTAGTGCTTTAAAAGTAACTCCTGAGCAATAACCCTGTGGACGTCATTCTGGGATTAGAAAAACAATAGCACAGAGCCAGAATAGTTGCTATCAGTTGCCACCAAAATACAAAACCAAAAGCGTATCCAGAAGTCAATGAGCATCGTAGGGCCTGAAAAATCAGACAGCAATGACACATCTGATTAAACAGGCAAGAGCTCTGTGTTGTTACTACTGGAGTATACCATGACATCCACAGAATCCAGCACAGTTTGACTAATCAGATGATAACGAGACCACTCACATTTGGCAACGTACATTATAAACCCAACTGCGATAGGGTCGTGCGTCACTTTGCTGCAGCCAGGCTGATGTGAGCCGAAATGTGACAGTAAGGGAAAATTGTTATAGTTATAGCCAGCATATTCCTGCCAACACTGAAATTGTCACAAAACTGAGTAATGGTTCTCAAAAAGAGGGGGTTGGGTGGCTTAGCAGACAGCAAATTAAACGCAAAGTCCCAACGTGATACAGCTCAAAGACCAACTCCATTGGCTTGCAGAGTTTTTGGGTACTACCAGGGCTGTTGAGGGAATATAAACAAACTGAGGAGGCTTTATTAGCTGCCAAGAGTTATGGAAATTACTCAGGACCATGGGATGATGATAACCCAACTCACTGTTATTGTTATGATAAAACTTTCTCTGTCACAGAGACTTCCTTTAGAACATGGAAGAACTGAAGGACTTTTAATATCAGTCTGCCAACATTCAGTTTTTCACACTGAGTTAGGTCAAGGTGAGGAATTCCACCTAAAGGCATGTTAGGCCCTGGGAGAAATTAAAAATCAAGGCAATAGAGAAATTTGGAATGAAATAAAAATCTCAGATCTCTATAGTGTTAGAAAAGGCTCAAGAAGTCAGATAACAGAAAATGCCTGCCCATTTCATAAAAGCCCAGCACAGAACAGTGCCAAATGCAAATTTTCCCCTCTCTGATTCTTTGGATTCATAAGGTTTGTTATATAATTAATGAATGTGACAGAAATCACCAAAAGCATGCATGAATAAATTAATTACATCCATAGTTAATGCTTGCCCCTGAACCTTTAAAAGTATCCCTTCAATTATTAAAGCAAAACTATTCTCCATCACTATTTCCCTAATCTTCCTAAGCAGGAAAAGCTGCTCTTTTAAGACACCTTAAAGCCTCAGTTCTTAAATGAAATTCAGCAACAATTTCCTTTTTAATTACAATAGCTTTTCTTAAGTTCACAGAGTATTTTTTCTATTGGCTAATTGAGATTAACAATTTGATCAGTTCTCTGATAGTCTGTGAAATTCAAGATAAGTGATGAGCTTTTGCAAATGTCGCATCCCCCTTTCATGAAGGGAACTCGTTCATTAGTTTTGGCCTTCAAGATGTAGAAAAAGTTTGTAATGAGACTTTCTGTGCTACTGTCTATATCAGTAGAGCAGCTCATGAAAGCCCTTCTTGCAGACATCACATATGCTAGTAATTGCATTCAGGGGACAATGGCAAAGTCACATTGAAGTGAGAAAGATTCAGAGATGCTTGTAACAATTTGCTAAAGCCTTGTGGAAACTGATGAAGATCTGTAGTGTTTAGAGCAGTTTAACATTCAGGGATTTAGAGAATGCACACAAGCATTGAGGCTACTAACCATTTAGATGACTTATGTTGTATATGTTTATATATGAGTTATACTGTAAAGTTAAGAAACAAAATGTGCTTCACACAAAAGTACCAAAGTACCAAAAGTACTAAACTCAGTTAGCAGATGGAAGGTTAAAAATATATATATAATATGCATATAATATGTATGCTTACATTTGTAGTGAATCTGTTACTCTTAGTACCTGAAGGCTAAGCCACTGATGGTGAAACATGAACATCAGAGTCGTGTTTGAAACTAAGAGAGATTAAGGCTGGTATCAATGAGACAGCTTACCCTGCTCTTCTAAATTTGGAATAAGACCTCAGAAATCATAATTGACTAGATCAGACTAAAAGCAACACAAACTGTGAGAAGAACATCTTGAACCAGTAAGGCATACGCTAAACCTGACACAAGCCTACTCAATTTACTTTAAATTCAGAAACTGCTTTTCAAAATTAATGAGTTTGGATTGATTTGCCCAGAAGCTCTCCCAGTATAGTCACCAGGTCCCAAGCATGGGACCACGCACACTTCCACCACCTCCTGCAGGGCCATTTTCTCCTCTCACCTGTTTGCTCATGACTCTTGAATATTTCTGTCCCTTTAGCATCCAGCACAGGCCTCCACTCTGGCTTACTGGTCACTTCCAAAAAATCAGAGACTTCCCAGATGCTATTACTGAGTTAACACTAAGCTACNAAATCAGAGACTTCCCAGATGCTATTACGGAGTTAACACTAAGCTATTTATTAATGCCCTTCCCTAGTTGGCTTCTCCTCCAGGAGGAACCACAGCATAAATATCAACTTTATATGATTATACAGTGTCCCCAATATTTGTATGTATTTGTATGTTCTCTGAAAAGAAGCCTCATTCTCAGCTGAAAATTCCCCACGGCATCTAGTACCATTTGATCTGGGATCTTTTTTCATTCTGCCAGCACAGAAACAGATATTGTAGGTTCAACATTGTTTCAATGGAATCATAGCTTAGTTGCAGCATTCAATTAAAAAACATTCTGTTAACAGAGCTAGACTACTTCCCTACTCAAGAGGAAATCTAGGGAAACATTCTCATAATACAATTACTAGCATAATATAGATCATTACAGAGATAAGAATGTGCTCCAGAGATTAATTTTTGAAATGTTAACAAGTGATCAGTAATACTCCAAGGCTTACGTAACTCACAGCAATACCCAGAGAGAGATTAGCTGTTCTGTGTACTTCGGATGGTAACACATCATCAGCCTTTCACATACTTTTAGCGACATTAATTCAGATACCTGCCTATTACTTTGATGGGTGACAGGGGAAACCATATGTGCAGATCCATAAAGCAATGAACTTCCTAAGCCAAATATAAGAATAGAAACATTTCTAGGAGTGAGAAATTTGCCAAGACAAACATGTTCTGCCAACATTTTAGCACCACAGAAGGTTAGGTTATAATTAAGTCTAATTAGCATGCCCATGAATTGCAACATCTTTTCACTTGAAGGCACTCAATGCTCAGAAAAGTGTGAATTTCTATTCTATGTTTTGAAAGAAGCAAGGAAATGAGAGAATTTCTCATGTCAGCTTTAAACTTGAATTGTCACTTATCATAAAAGTGGCATATCATCATCAAAAGGAAAAGGCTTGTGTAATTTGTTTAACTGCTTCCTCACTTCTGCTTTTCCCAATTCCTCTCCAGTGATTTTACACATTTTTCTCTTCTGCTCAGTACCACTTGGTTTTAATTCCTCATCTCACATTTTTCTCCCCTTCTCAGTTTTATAACTGTTTTTCCCCTGTCCCTTTAGTGTTCTAATTTTACTTCTATCTTCAGATCTTTCTCTCTGCCCTCCCCAGAAAGCTAGAAAGCTGGTAGAGCTTCCTTTTTTCTATTTCCATCTGCACGCTGTGATTTCTAACACAGAACTATGCTGGGAACCTGCCAAATCTTATCTCATTGTGGAGAAAGATGAGAGAAAAACAGGTGAAACAGAGACCTTTTTTCCCTTCCCTTACCACAGGTCAACACAAGGGGAGAGAAAGAAACATGAGCCATGAGGTGAAGAACACCGAAACTTCAGCATGTGCCAACTTTGGTGTGTCCCTCCTGCTCTCATTTTGATGAGAAAGGTCTGGGCTATGAATGTCATCCAGGTCATAGGGCAAAACCTTCAGCACTCTGAAGGACTATCTTGGGGTAGCAGCTTGCCAGTTGATCTCAGCTTCTTTTACAAATGGAGTTGCAGAAAATTAATAGTTAATTAGTTGTCAGGATGGTCCTCCAACAAAGTGATAATTTGAGCTTGGAAGGCTGGTCATTTTTTCCACTAGTAAGAAATCTGGAGAAATGGAAGAACTGGTGGGTTTATAGCACAAAAAGTCATGAAGTTCCCTAGGAGTCTCTGGCCCAGGAAGCCCCCAGCAGCAAAGGCACCAGGAAGCAAAACATCCAATTAGCAGCACAGCCCTCCCGCATTCTGCGTGCCTTGCTGCTGCTCTCTTCATTAACCCAGCACAGCTAAAAGGATGAGACAGGTCTTTGTGAAAGTCACCCAGGGCCTCACCCACTTCCATTCTGCCTTTTTTCCAATAAAACAAAGCTAGTGCAGAAGCAGGGCTTTCCAAGTACAGCATCCCTCAAAACAAAACCCAGCACAGCTTGCTCTGATTTATTTTCTCCAATTAGATTTCTGCTACTTCTTTCTAACATCCTGCTTAGAAGAGATAGCCATGCTTAAATTCTAGTGAGAAATTGCTCTTTATTTCACATTACCCATCAGAAAAGATGATCTCACCTCTTAAAATAGGTATTACCTACAAAATTTTTGTGCATCTCAAAACTCTAAATGTTCAACAAAAATCTTCCATTGAATGCTTTTTAATATATTTTAAAACTTACCAGAAGACATTTCATCAAAACAAATTTTCTCTCCAAAGCTAAAGCCCCATATACTGTTGTGCTCCAGTGGTGTGAATAGACTCTAAATATGACAGTTTTAATTATCCTACAGGATTTCACGTTCCACCTGTCCTACAGGAGATTCACACATAGCCAGGGAATTAAGATTCCACTTCACTTAGCAATCCTTATTTAACATAAGGCTTTTTATTGTAGGTGGGGCAAAACATAACTCCACAGGACCATTTTGTTTACTTTCAATTATTTTGAGTTCCTGCATCTCCACGATTACCTTATCCTCCCACCTATTATTCATCCCTGTAGCACTACAACAACACTGACTCAAATCTCTGATCTACTGAAGCTGCTGGGATTCTTGCAACGGAGCTCAAGAGTGGAGATTTTAGTTTCTTTTCCCCACACAACATTTTACCTCTGATTACTCAATCCAGGTGTTGGTCCTTTGTCCAATCTTGCTGGGTTGAAAAAACTTTTAAAGGAGGATTATGCTATTTTTCAGTCATAGTACAAGATGGTCAAATGACATTTGTGGTTAGGACACTGTCTATCTACGGTTATGTTTGCACCATCTTATGGCTCTCCCTGCTAACTTTACGAAATTGAAACAAGTTATTGAGGAAATAATTCCTAATAACCATTGCCATACAGAGCCATTGGACTTTCAAGGCAGGTGCGACTGTTTGAAGATAATTTGGAAGGGGTTACGTGAAATTAGTTCAAACAGTAGGTTTCACATTCTCTCACTGAAAGTGAAATTCCATAAAGATAATTGTGGATTTTAACCAAAATCCCACAGCTTACTCCTTTGCTTTCCAAACCTGAGAACCATTCTCTCTACCAGTAACACACATAAGAGTAGTTTGCACAGATGGCAGTTCACCAGTGCTAAACTTCTCCAGCTGTTTTCCAGATCAAAATATTATTGTCATTTTGCTATCACTGCAGCATGCTGAAGGTTATGTAACAAAAATGCACATGTTCCTCTGCCTGGAATGCAATTAATTTCCTGCTGCCCCACTGAAAGTTGTAAGTAACAATTCATACAGTCTGAATACTTCAGTTTTAAGCATGGCCAAAGATGCAGCACTGGAATTATTCCAAGTGTTAATCTACTAGTTGTAACATGACAGTGTTCTGTAGTTTTAGCAGCACCAAATTTTTGCAGTTTAGAAAACAAACAAATATTATTTTCCTCTTTATACACGATTGCTTATTATCTGTTCTATATACTGTGAATGTCTTATTTTAAACCTTTTTATTTGGACCACAATATTTGCCTTATGGTGGAATTTTAGGTATTCTTAGGAAGTAGGTTAACCAGATTAATTAACTATTTACAATCCAAAATCACTCACCGCCCTTGCTGAAAACTTTGCAGTACAAAGTGTTAACTTTGAAATAGTGGCATAATCCCATCTTCATTTACAAATATCATTAGTTTGCATTAAATTAAAACATCATAATTATTAACCATTTCATTAAATTTGCTTATATATGGAAAATAAATTAATAAAACAATGCAGTAAATGAAGCTAATCTACCCAGTGCAATCCTTTCTGTAATAAGGCCCTGAGCTTCGTAATTATATAAATATCACTGGGTTGGTGCATCAACTATAACATTCTTGATAGGAGCTAACTTTTTATAAAGTATTTGTATCATACTTAGAAACCTTCAGTTGCAATTGAGATACAAATAAAATGGTGAGAACAACTGTATGGAAGGGTGCCAACTGAGATGAAACATTAACTTACTACTTAATTACAGGAATTTCCTTTAATGTCTTATTACTGGGTTCAGCCTGCTCTAAATTTCTGACACAGTTTACAGCTTACTTCTTTAAGGATCATCTGTACTAGTTTTAGTATTCTTACCTAGTTAAATAGGCCAGAGCCAGCTCAGATCCTGATGGCTTTTTGGGGTCCTCCTTTTTAGAAGAGATCCCAGCTTCTCTCATCAGCTTTTTTTCTTCTTTCTTTCGCTCTTTCTTTAATTTTCTTTCCAGTTTCCGTCTTTCCTCTGCAGTAAGATCTTCTTCTGCAGTAAGATCTTCCTCTTCATTTGTTGCCTGAAATAATAATTATAGAAAATATTTATATTGCTATAGGAACACAAACTAATATGCAGAAATGCAAGTGAAAAGCAGAATAAATATTTCTAACTAGATGCTTCAGGCTGTACACTGTACTTGCATCAACTTTCTGTTCTGCCCAGTTCATGGACTTGTAAACACTGCAAATGCAGAAATTTGCAGAAACAGTGTTTTCCCCTCTACAGATGATTTTACTGTTTTCAGCAGTACAGTAATCTGAACATGTCCTAGTTTACATTAAACATGATACCTAATATTTGTTGTGCTGATTGCTTTCATACCAGGAGGAGAAATGTGAGCAGAGGCTGTTCGCAGTGGAGGAAGGGTGTGGAGGTTTAATTTTAACATGTACACACTGAAGTCAGAAGTGGAGTTTTCATATGACCAAGAGGTTGAGGCCATTTATTCTGTAACCTCAGATTCCCCTGGACTGAGAAAATTCATCTTCCACACAAGTACTTTATCTTTATTATAGAAGTTTCCACTATGTCAGAGGAGATTATGTGACCACTGCCAGATTCATCCAAGGGCTCTAGATCTTCTTGAGTATATTGTATGTATATCGATCTCTCAAAGGTTGATGTTCCTTTAGTTTAGAGGCTCAACAGTTAACAATTCATACTGACAACATGAATGCATAAAGATATGCAAAATGAAAATATTTAAAATATAGCTGAACAGTATTACATAGGTTTACTGAGACCTCAGTGTTCACGCAGTATGCAAATACAAACCTGCTCCATAACAAGTTAGGACGCATTTCAGTGATTCCCAGAACATCATTAATTGTTGATCCATGACTTTTCCAGGTAACGATCACACTGAATTGACAGCATCAATGGCTAAGTATCAACTGGAAGCATACGAAGCTCCAGCTAGTGTAACACTAGATGGCTGTTTACTCATTCCCCTTCCCAATTCACACTACAGGAGGACAAATACCATTCTTATCATGTCTTCTTGAGAAATTTAGCCTTTTCAAAACCCTAATTACTTTGCAGTAGGAATTTGGACACTGTGAAACCACCTCTTTCATGCAGCTTCCCAGTAACATCTGAGCAATGAGAAGTAGGACATTCTGAAATGGACTCCTGGAGTATTTTAACCTTACTTTTGACTGAATTTTCTGAGCTCCTTCTTAGCTTATCTGAGAGTTATGGACTTGACACAATCCTGAATAAAACTGACACCTTCACCTGGAACTGTTGCTTCTCTGCTGCTTCCACGGTTCAGGCAGTGCAATATACTGCAGGCTAAAGGTATGCATGCTGAAAAGTATTTACATGTCACCTCCTCCTACAAGTTAAAAAGAGAAACCCAGTAGGAAAAATACTGTTAATATTAGCTTCTAGGATGAGCACTGGGGATTTTTGCTCCTATTTGTTGTGTTATAGTACATCTCTACATGTACTACTTGACATCATCCGCAGTCAACTTAAAACTCCAAATATTAAGGCACTTCTTAGTTACTAGCTTAGATTTTAATTGGGCTGACTTCCATTTATATCAGGCCATATTTTGCATTTTCTCTCAAAACAATTTAAGTTTCCTGCTCATGATTTTTAACAAGATTAGGAGAGGCTGTGTGTGATACTCAGGGAAACACCACAAAATACAGAAATGCGATATGTCACTGTGATGTCTACCAACTCGTACCGACTTCCAGCAACTCCATCAACTAACTCACTTCCTCAGAAACAGCTGTACTGAATTCATTAACATAAGAGCAAGAAAGAGTCTCCTGGGGAGGAAGCTAAATTTGGAACAAGGTGAGGTGAAGTTATCTGCATCAGAGCATGAGGACCCCTGGGAGGGTAAAGGAAAAGCAGAAGCAAAGCTGTTCTACTCTTTCTTCTCCAATTAGAAGAACTTGTAGCTGAAACCTGAATCGCACAGACGCATCACTCTAAAATTGGCTTCAGCCAACATCTTTGTAAAGTGCCAGATCCTTTGTATTACATCAGGTGGGGTTTGCCAAGTGCTCTGAAAGGAAACCCCTGACACGGTGCTAACTATCATTATTACTGCTGGCATGCAAACCAAGGACAGTCACACCGGCCATCACCTGCCCGTAATCTTTTTCGCCAAAACCACCTGCTGAGGACTAAACACTCACTCAGCACCAGCTCACATGGCATCTAAGTTCACTCCTGACTCCTCTTCTCAACCTCCTGTTTTCAAAGACCCAAAAAGGGCAAGAAAACAGACACGAGAGTTAGCAAGAGTAGGACAACATAGAAGATGTGCTTTTCTTGTTTGAAATATTTATTTTTACAGAAAAGCCAGCCTTCATGTGCAAACATGGGTGCACACACACAAAAGCAGCGTATGTCGCATTTGTATCGAAGACATTTTATAACTCATGCTGGGAAGAAATAATATTTAGGGTGAAGGTAGATACGTCATTATTTTGCAGGACACAACATTTCTCTTTCAAAAAGCCACGCTGGTACTTACTAAAACAACAAGGCAGCCACAGCAAACCCAGGAAGACACCGAGGGTGGTCATTTATAAAGTGTTTGTAGAAGATTACCGCAGCAGCTGTCCAACAGACAACACACTACACTTAATCTTCTTTTAAAAATAATGTAATGAATTTGTTTACTTTTCCACGAGCCATGAAGCTTTCAAATAAAGTGACCGCCGCACATCATTAGAGCGGGCCCGATAACAAGGCCGCGGCCGCCTCGGCCATACAGTACCCGCCTATCTCCTGCCTCCCCCTCCGCATTCCTAATGTTATCAAAAAGCTTTTTATCCCTCGCTCTGACGCAGCTCTTAAAAACAAAACAAGTTGCTGCCTCCCTATAAGTAGGACCCACCATAAATACCAAGCCCTGACAACGTTTGTTGCCAGCACAACCCTTCCTGCACCGCGGCCCTCGGAAACCAGAGCTTTGTTTCCCTGCCGGGCCTGGAGCTCTTCCAGGGTTCAGGGAGTCAGGATTTATGGCCTAAGGTACCCGTTGGATGGGGCATGGCCAACAAAAATAGGATTCATTTGACTCCTGCTTGGAACCGCCCACACGGTTGCTGTGAAAATGCCTGTAATTTTATAACTCAAATATTTTGTTTGTTTTTTTCTAGTTACAGTTATACTTTGAGCCCTACCTGCCAGCTTTACTAGCCTAGTGGTATGTACCAGCCTGTGCTTAACTGCTTTTTTAATTTGAAGGGCTCAGCATTTATGTTCTTCATAAAACATGTGCATTTTGGGGGCATACTCTCCACTGAGGCTGATAGTAGATTTCTCAATAACTTAAAAAACACAGCCCCAACAGTGCTCTCTCTCCCAGCCCAGGACTCAAAGAAAACAAACCCAAACCTTTCAGGGCAATATAATGCCTAGCTTTATTTATTTTAACTTGGTCTCTGTTATGATACTCTACTGATGCATCTGTCCTATCTTAAATCAACAGTACTAATTTTTAATCTTACTTTCCCTGCCCCGTTGATATGGCTCTTTTTTGACAGATATGTCCAGAATTTTCAGGCCATTCCAATTAAGCATTTTAGTATCATCTCATCTGTATTTAAATTCAAAAACAATTAGGGCTTCATTGTTTCACAATCATAAATACTGCATGTTGTCCCCTTCTGAATTTATAAAGTGACACAGCAATTTGCAGTGCTACAATTTATTCCTCACTACAACATTGTAAAGTCCGTACCTGAGCGCACGATACACTTGTTTATTGATGTCATAAATTTAAAACACATGCATGCAGGAAAAAAACCCCACAACGTTTGCTTATTTGAAAGCCTGCTACCATGGCACCTTGGGCTGCAAGCTCATTAGATCCCAATCTAAACAAGGTCAGGCCAGGGCAGCACACACAAATGAATGACATTGAGCACAGCGTTAGGGCTTTTTTTTCCCCTTCCCGTGACTAAGGAGGTGGGAGTCTTCCACTTGGAAGCTTTCCAGAAGGCCTGAAAAGGTACTAAGACAGATGCTGACACTGGATGCTGAGTTAGAGAAAGCCCCTCAAATCTTTAACGCATACAGTGATTAAAGAACTACATTGCGTTCGCAAAGGGTAAGGAGACATGAGTTGAGTCATCCCATCCCTGAGCAAACTCCCAAAATTTGTGCTGTCCTGGGTCAGTGCGTATGTAAGGGCTGTGACAGCCCATAGGGTGTCCTTCATCACTGCCAGTCTTTAAGTTCATGCAATTGTAGTAATACAGTGCAAATAGCCTGAGATATCTGACTCAAAATAGTCAACAGCATGAGCCACAGCAGTTATACACAAATTTAAGCTTTTTGTTTTTATTTGTAACTTGAAAATATTGCCTAAGTTTAAAAAGCTTTTATAAATGGGGGTTAGGAATGAGGTTGCCCATCACCAAAAGGTAGCCATTTCCAAGAGAAGCGAGTAGAGCACTTGACAGCATGAAACAGACCCTGCTTCTTCAAGGCAGAAGAGAAGAACAGTCATAGCTGCAAGGCAGCCTGGAATAGGCAGAAGATTCTACCTCAGACAGAATTTCCTGAAAACATCAGACCCCTTTGTATGCNGTCAACAGCATGAGCCACAGCAGTTAAAAACAAAAAGCTTAAATTTGTGTATATTTGTAACTTGAAAATATTGCCTAAGTTTAAAAAGATTTTATAAATGGGGGTTAGGAATGAGGTTGCCCATCACCAAAAGGTAGCCATTTCCAAGAGGAGCGAGTAGAGCACTTGACAGCATGAAACAGACCCTGCTTCTTCAAGGCAGAACAGAAGAACAGCCATAGCTGCAAGGCAACCTGGAATAGGCAGAAGATTTTACCCCAGACAATTTCCTGAAAACATCAGACCCTTTTGTATGCAGCAAGAGGCACAAAGACAAAACAAATATGATTGATTTTGTTGCATTTCAACAGACTAGTAAGTCAATTTTTGAATGTTTCCAGTTTTAGCCTTAAAAGGCTAAACATTTAGGCTTTGCTGCCTCATACCTGAGTGGAATTTAATCTCTCTCCTAAAGGCTTCTGTTCCTTCCTCTTGGTTATCAGTCTTTTAGAAAACCTACACTTGCATCACCAACTGTTTTTAGTCAGCACACCAAAAGGTTGAACACAGCCAGAAACTTTGAAAACAGCCACCAAGAACCTAATTTTCACATAATATAGGTTTGCTGTTGGGGTTTGCCTGTGCAGGGCTGAATTTCTGCCTCTGGTGGTTCAGCCCTGCCTCCCGCCCCACAGCACTAAGTGCAAACAGACAAAACCACAACACACCCGTTGGCTCTGCCGGGGCTGCTCGTGCTGCTGCAACCAGCAGCGCAGAGGGGCTCTGCGAGCAATGTGACAAACTCTGGGTGACCCGGGCTCTAATCTACCCTGATAAACAGAACTAAATGCAAAGAATCTGCTGGAACAGGGCGCTCTACAAAGGGGATGGGAAAATAACTGGAAAACACAGGGAAAAAAGGAACTGAATTTACCACTGCCACCAGTGAACTGAACTCCAACAGTCAGTGGATTTCTATAGTTTTCCACCAGCACAACTGAAGTCTGTAGAACAGCAAACAAGCAGCATCAGAAATTTAGAAGAATAAATTAACATGATTAGGAGTGACAAATGTATAAAGAAGCCTTCAAATTTTTGAACGCCAAAGAGAAAGTTGAGGAAATGGATGACCACATTTTTCATAGTAGGAGCATTGTATTGCCTTGTTTCTTCATTAAGCTCATGTTATTCCATTATTTTTAATATAGGGCAATATCAAAGGGGCCTTTGTTCACTGGCCAAGGACTAAATAGAAGCTACCAACCAGTCATACAATGAATTTTGCTTACAAGTAGCCTTTGCCCCATTATTTTAGCATACAAAATGTTCTGTTTCTTTCTTGCACAATATGTATGAACCCAGATAAATAACTGGCCATCTGCCAGCTTAAAAAAAAAAAACACTATAAATACAGTTCAAAAACTGCAAAGAAGAAAGGCTGGCAAATCCTTAGACGCAAGATGCACAAAAGAAAGATTGACAAATGATTGACTGAGGTTTGAGAACTCTGAAGAAAGAACTATGCTAGAACTACAGCTAGAGTATTCACTGAGTATTAAGTATTTTCTATTAGCTAGCACCTTATAAACTGAAGTATAGCCAGAGAGGGCATAAGATTCTTCATTATGCAGAAAGCAAATGGAATCAAAAGCAACATTTGTATGAATATGCTTCCTTATGTCAAGGAGTGCAGAATTATATAGGTTTTGTTCTCTAATTATATATTGCATAAAGAAATAATTTTTAAAACTTCATAAAAACTAAGCTGCTTTTATAATGTCAATTCCTGGCAAAAGAAACATTGGGAATAAATTACATTATGTTGATTTGGAAAGGTTTCTGAAAAGGCAGAAAAACCTCAAACAAGTTCTGCAAGAAGCCAGACTTAAATAAGAACAAGATTTTATATTTTTCTGATCCCAGAAAGGATTCTTCAAAGATCTGGGTAAATGTAAAAAGAAGAAAAAAAATAAAGTAACCACTAATGCCCTTACAAACAGAACTTCTCAGTACAAGTGACCAGATAGCATCCTAAAGTTGCAACTGTGATTTAGGATGAACACAGCTTTATTAGCTTGGAACTTGATTTAATTTAAACCTATGTGATCCTTGTACATCTCACATAGTCGCATCCAGTCATGAAGGGTTCAGAAAGCACTTGCAGGAGGGACTGCTGAATAAGAAGAAATTGAACAATTCACTAAATCAAATGGAAGCATTTACAGGCACAGAACAACAAGATTTACAGAAAACTAGTTGGTCGAGTCCCACTTTGCAGATTATTTCTTCCTACCAAAAACATATTTTAACAAATTAACTCCTAAAGCACAAGTTAACACCTCTTTTCTCCCCTAGCAGCATCACAGTCTCGAATACTACAGAATCATTCATGACAAGATCATCAGTGCTGTCACAGGGAGTGTAGTTTTGCTTCACTTGCAGCTGCAACACTGCCAGGAAGGCTCACATATTTGTTGAAGTGTCTCACTTACGCTCTTAGCCTTAATTAAACCACATTAACCACTCAAGGAAGACAGGAATTGCAAAGAAAAAGAGAGCACCCCTTAACAGCCATGTGCGCCCACTGCCCCCTTCATTCCCTCCCCAAGAAGGGAGCTTCTTAGTAAAATGAGCTTGAGTGTCACGGCATCCATCCCCCCTCCTCATCACCAAAGCTGGTGACAAGCTTTGACAGGCACCAATAACTTTAGTTTAAAATGGCTTTGGGCTCCGAGGAGGTGGGAGCAGAGCGGGAAAGCCTCGGAAAGCCTCGCTGGAGCCAGGCGCTCGTGCTGCCTTGGGGAGAGGTACCACAGCGCTCGGCAGCTTGCCAGCGCGCTCGGCAGCGTGACCGCACGGCATTGAGCGCCTCTAATGAGAGCCAGGAAAGAACACATTACACAGTGTTTCTCCGGCGAGCTAGCTGGCCTCCAGTGAGTGAAATCAATAAAAACAGTCGGCAAGAGACCCAGTGGGGGAAGCGAGAAAGCTCCTCTCCGGCGCTCGGCTTGCTTTCCACTTTCTCCCTCCCCCCGGAAAGTTAGGCTCTGAGGATCACCATGACGAGCCGCACTGCTTTCAGCGCTCGGCAGACCTGACAGGGATTTAAAGGCAGCAAGCACTGCAAGCCTCCTTGCTCCTTTCACTCTCGACATCGGTGAGGAAGTGCACGGGTTGTTTTTCTCATTTGAATCCCGCCTGGAAAAAGCCTCCATCAGACATGTGCATCGCTCTGCATTGCAGGAGCGGGATGGACGTGACAGCAGAAGAATGTTAAGCGGCGACAGAAGGGAGCACCGGTGGGACCGCACTCAGCCAAAGCCCCCATCCATGATGGACTGTCCCCCCTGGCTGGGGAGACTCCCGCAGGTGCTGCAAACACTGCAAGTGAAGGACTGAAACTGGCATTACCCACACCTGAAAGCAGCTGGAATGCCGGGAAGCACGTGAGCAGAGCCAGGACCTAGGTGAGTACGGTGCTCCGAACCATTCCTGGGATTGGGTGTGATATGGGAGACACACCGGCTGCTCGAGTTTTGGTAGGCTGCCTCACCTCTCTCCTTGCTACCTCTGAGGCAAGGTAATTTTACAACTTCTAAATTCTGCTCAGGCACTAATCTTCAAGGAACTATAAAATATTTATAAAAGCTCTTTGTTTATCACTTTTGTGTTTATTTTGCTTATTGACAAGGTAGAATCAGGCCATTACATAACTCTTCTTCTCCAGAAAGACTTTGTGTTCCCTGCCCCAGGAGGTCCCTTTTGCTATGCGGGATTATGAAACACTCCTGACACCGCAAGCCGAAACAGCCTGCGATCTGAAAGACTGCCAGTAATGAATTTCTAGTATGGCGCATATTTATCTGCTTTATTTTTGTGTTTTAATCACCATAGCAGCCACATACAGTACATACTTGCCCTGAGCTCTATGTGCTGTTTTATACCATAAATTATAGCAACTTGTGTGCGACACGGGCTAACCTCATTCATTTTCAACGCTTACAAATCGGATTATGTTGTTTGAAAGAACTTTACAATTACTTGTTACTGCAGCCAAGGGGCAGTTCTGGCACACTGCTGAGGAACGAGCAACTTAGTGTTAGTTGGTACTTGGATTTTCTGTCCTTACCCTAATGCATGTGTTGTTTAAACAAATCCCCCCTTAAAAACAGCGAAGATACAGGTGATAAGCATAGATCAAGAAATCCTTCACAGGCTTTTAACTAACTTTAAAAAAAACTCCAGTGAGACATTAAGGGTGAAATCAAACCCTGCCTTTTGCAAGGCAGGCAAAAATGATGCTGCATACATCTCTTTTCCAGCAATGGCAGGAAAACACCAGGAAAGACCATAAGGAGGTACCTGCTAGGCAAGAGCCACCTTGCTTGCCCTTTCTGTGCTCGTCGTGTTAGATGCTGATGGCCAAGGGAGGCACTGGGTGCCTCCACCTCCTCTCTGGATCCCAAGGGGACACTTCATGTGTGCTCACACAGTAGCTGTGCCTTGTTATCCCAAGCCTCCAAGGCACCAGCACCATCTGAATGAGTCTTGTGGTAGGGAGAAGAGTGTTAGTACCCCCTGCAAGTCTGCACCACCAAACATCTCTTCCAAATCAATCAACAAATCACTTTTCATTGCTCTTAGAGCTAAATTCATCCTTTTCTGAGGAGACCTCACTCCCTTTCTGAAATTGTACATGAAGACTTAAGCCCTGCACATCACTGGTATTGTCATTCTCAAGTTCAAATGACATTCTTCCCCAGTATTCTCTCGGCAGAAAATATAAGCAACTTCCAAGCACGAAACAGTATATTTTTGTTGACAGTGATGCACTTTTCAGAAGCCAAGTAGAATGAGTTTCAACCACATTTACTATTAACAGAACATGTTTCTTACAAACACACATTTTAAAAAAAAGATATAATTTATCTTCTTGTTAAGAAGAGTTCTGACCAAACAGATATTCCAGAAAACATACCAAAAGGTAGGACATTCAGGTTGCAACAGGTATTAAGCAGATTCACTGACCAGTCACTCATTCCTTCAGGTTATTACTTTAGACTAGGGCCATCTGGAAGGTCACAGGTGGCTTTGTTTCCTTAGATTCAAAATATAACCAGTGGGTATCTATTTTCTCACATTTCCACTAGTTTTGATATCCTCATATCAGCAAGAATATTCTGTCCTCAACATCAAATTGTATTTCACCATAGCCAAGACTTCACAAGTCACACTGACTGTCCTTACAGCAATTTGTCTTGGTAAAAGAGCAGTAGGTTAAGTTTCATAGCAAACTACATGAAGCCTTCTTCAAGATGGAAAGACATCAACACCTGGCTTTAGTCTCACCTATATGAAGTTTTGTTATGAGGAAAACCTCCATTATTTGCAAGAAGCCTCTGAACACCTGTACACAGAATTTGAAACTGTTAAAAGGAACAAGTTCTATAATCCTCCACTGGTACCTAACTTTTTTCCCTCCAGAGATTTTATCTTAAGGAAAAAGATAATGGAAGACAATTTCTAAGAATTTGTACAAATTACATTATCTAGCTTTCCTCTAAGTCTGTTGTTCATCCAATCAAAACGATCAAGTCCAAATAGTTTTGTCTCACTAAAAATGATTTCTGGAAAGCAAGAAGTTGAATATGTTACTTGCCAGTAAAAAGGGTCTCTTGGAAGTTTCTTAAGAAAATTATATCCATATTTTCAGGCTCAGAAATTAAAGCTGCAATCTATTCCCAAATCTTACATAAATAGCAATGTCTCGCATACTTTCTGTTCTTCTAAGCCCCCTGATAGCTATCTATGTATGATACTAATTCATAGGATTTCCAGGTTTATCACAGTCCTGCAACACTAAAATGACATCTGTTTTTTTTACAGCATCAGGTGTGCCCTCATTATGCTTCTGAGGCCATGCAGAAAACTGAAAAGCAATTTTGATTTAGGACCCTAAATTAAAACCTGTCAACTGTTTAGTTAAAACAAAACAAAATAAATAAAACCTGCTCACATTTCAATAGATCTCACTGAAGAATATCATTGCAATCCCAAGGGGTTTTTTTTTTTTTTTGGTTTCTTTTTTTTAGATAGACACCATGATTTATGCGGATGGAATTTATAACACCTCAGTTCAACTATCCATATAAAGTTTGAGTTAAATTTTACATCTTTGTTGAGGAGGCAAATCACATTTTTTTCTTTTAATCTGTAAGTCATTTAGGCTATTATTCAGTTAAGTTCCTGAAACAGGAAGAAACATTATAGAGTATGTGCATATTGAGATACCTGTGTAATTACTCATTATTTTTACAATGAAATTATGCAGGAGGCAGGAATGAATACTTTATAATGATAAAACAAACATATACACACAAGACAGCTGTCGCCCAAATAATTTTCAAATTAAGTATATACACTCAATCATTATAGACAGAATAACATGTGGAATACAAGAAAGCACAGACCAACCCACTAAGAGGAGGATTAAGTGTATCACATACCTGCTTTCCTATCACACCATTTTGCAGGCCTCAAGAAAAAGGAATTTTAAGCAAGGATTTGTAAAGGAACAATAAGGTGGCCCAGCTGAGGGTTACAGAGACTTTGTTCAGTGCACACGGGGTTACACAGTAAAGAGCACTGACAATGGTCAGTAAAAAATGCAGTCAGAGGTAAATGTTTAAATTGTTAGTGGAGGAAAGTCAACATCTCCACAGCACATAGGATAACAGCTAGAGCGGAGATAGGCTGCAGATAGCTTTGAAAGAGTAGTTTGTGCTTGCTGGAAGAAAAGTACAGCAGGAAAAGAGAGATTGAGGGATGCTTCTGAGTCCTCCACCTGTGGGGGCCGCCTAGCGATGAACCACGTGCAGAATCACAGAAGATCCAGACCACAGATACTCCACACAGTGTAAAGGCGAGCTTAGTCACCAAAGGAATCTGCAGAAGGGGAACTCAGCAAACCACATTCCATACAAGAGGCAATACCATTTTCATTATGGTTTTCAGTTACTAAGCTTTTTATTATTTGAAGGATCCAAGAATTGATAGGCGCCCTATTCTCTTTCAACTCTAGTAATCAACATAATTATCAGTTCTGGCCATTCCTTTTTTTGTGTTTAGACCTTGATTCAATTCTAGTTACAGCCCTTCCCACTAATTTTCAAGTGTTTAAGCGGCACTTGAAAGTATTTAAGCAGAGCCTTCCACTACTGACAGATTGAAAGAGCAGATTTGGCAAGGGTGGGACACTACGGTTAAGAGATCTACCTTTTTTTAATCTAATGACTAACCTCAGACAGTTTCTCACAACTGTGAAGATTCTTCCTGCTTTGAAGAAGGCTACACGGCTTACAAGAATAGCTGTATTTGAAAGACCAGTTCAAAGAGGAATGCGATCAACTAGAGAATTCAAATGGAATGCAAAACAGAGGGAACACCACCAACGCTACACCAACCCTCACTCGCAAAGCATATAGATGTTCTTAAGTTGACAGCTTTATAACTCTAAATGGTTTTGCAAATGAAATCCAAACAAAAAAGCAGAAATGTACTCTAAATCACTCAGCAATTGCTGCTTAGAAAGGCAGCAACCACCAAGTCCAGCAAACAAAGAGTTGCTTTAAGTCAGTTTAATAAATGCAAAAAAGACCTTTTTTGTTCTTTCAGCTTGATTTTTCTATATTCTTAAATCCAGGCCCATAATGATTCAGCTCATTCTGACAAATATTGTATAACCAAGTATCAATCACATCAACTTTTTGTATGTGAAGAGAAGTCAGATATCAAGTGATAAAAATGAGTTCAGGCAGAGGGCATATGTTAAGCAGCTGTGAGCCCGTTTAAGCTGTCTATATGCCCCAAAGCATATAGACAGACTCTGTGTATCATTACACAGAGTTCTTATTTCTCCCTTTCGCGCCTTACACTAAAACAGCCACATTATTTCCTCTAGCAAGTTAATCATTTCTATTATATGTGGAGTCACAGAGTGACTACAGCAGTAAAAATAATATGCATCTAAATGAGACGTAGTATATTTTGCTTACACTAGAAAAGAAAAAAAACTAATACAAACAGATCATTCTGCTCGGGTTCTAAATAAAGCTTTATTTGTGAATAAAAGAATCTCTAGTAATAGTTTGATGAACAATTTAAACCAGCATAAGTCAATACTGCTGCCAAAATACACAGTTTCCATTTTCTCCCACCTCTTCCTCAGGTTGGCACAAGCATTTGTGCAGTCTTGCAAACTCATTTGGGCTAAAATTACCTCTCTATCCCCCAAAAGGCTACTTTAAAAACACATCATTCCCTGAGCCAATTCATTGTGAATGTTCCTGCCAGCAAAAAGAGGTGATATAAAGGTGGGAGCAAGTGACTGTGCAGCTTGTGGAATCACATTTTTTGGCAGCCTCTCTGGCTTCAGACACTGTTCCTTAAAACGAAGGCAAGAGGGATATATGTAATCCTGCCTAAGGACCCAGAGATGATAGGTTTCAGCTTGCCAACCCTCATATTATCACAGATCTTCCAGCATTTGGTGCTTTTGAGGAGGGTCATGTGCACGGATTGGGACTTTGGATCATCAAGGTCTACTTTCAGTGTGATAGACTGCCTTAGCACAAGCAGAAAAAAATTACTTCAGAGTGCCCAAAATCAGGCTAAACACAATGGCACATCAGTCATCAAGAGCCTGATTATGTTGCCAAAACCAGTAAAGCTACTTCCAGGGAGTTCAGTCAGGGAGTAAGAGTAGGACAAAGGAGGCAGGGGGGAATAGGAAGCGTTTCGGTCAAAAGGAACCAGAAACTCAGGAAAAGTCAGAAGCAGCAATGTTTATATGTAGGAGGGAACAGAATACGAGCTGAAAGTACAAAGTGCAGGAGTATCTGATAAGAGCACACACAGACATGGGGGGCAGGAAAGGGGCCCCAGGGAATATAGAGTTGTACACGGTGGGAGGGGAAAAAGAAAAAAGAAAGAAATGGAAAATAAAAGATTGAAGGATGTGCTAAACCACATGAAATGCACAAGGAGTAGAGTGGAAGAAAGAATCAAAGGCAAAAGTAAACACATGAGGAAAGTGGAGAACCTACAACCTTTCACCATATGCCTAGTATGACTGAAATAGCTGCTTTTCAAAGTGTAGAGGCATTTGGAGAGGGACAAGGGCAAACACAACCACCAAAGCACTGCCTAGGACAGGGCAGGTAAACACCTCAGAATAGGTCAAGGTTAGCAAAACAGCAAGTTAAAAATGATGCAGTATTTAAGTGTATGACTGGGAATGTGACCTGTGATTTAACTCAAGACTGACAACACCATATGTTTTGAATAATAAAAATGCGAATTATAGTAAAGCACCAGTCAGTCTGTCAGGAACACAAAAGAACCATTTGCCCTTTTTTTTTTTTTTTTTTTTTTTTTAAAAAACACAGAGGGTCAGCATTTGCACTAAAACTGTAACAATGCGCACCAAATATTTTCCTTACAGCAACATTTTGGAAAAAAAGCTTTTTCTTGCAGATGTAAGCAAATAATTTCAAAAAGCTTAATGCAACTAATAGGCAATTAAAAAAAAAAAACTCTAAGTGCCCAATTCTCAGAATACATAACACGTCAAGTCCTTCTCTGTTCTCCGTCTTCTTAGATGAGCTATTTTTCCAAGTAATTCCTCCCTTCAGATGATGTTCTCTGGCTGCTATAGCTACTATTCCTTGAATAGCAGTGTTTAGCTGCACAGCATATACACCGACTTCCTGACTACCAAAAAATACAAAAAAAAACAAACAGCAAAAAAACACCAAGACGCACATCCAGAAACAAACAGCAAGGGAAACAGACTTCAACTGGAACTGTCAGGTTTTGTAGCCATGTTAATTTGTATCTGCAGCAGCAAGATGCTGGTTAGACTAAAGTGTAGAAGCTAAAACTGAGCGAAACTCCATCTTTGCTTCGCTTTCTAGTATACAAATACAGGACAAGATGTGGTCACAGTAGTTAGAGCAGACAACCCATGTTGCCATTCCTTGTCTTTCCCCTTGAGTTGCCTCTTAGTTGAGTTATCCCTGAAGGGGTTATTCAGATGGTTCAAATAAGAATAAATACAATAATAATAATAAAAAACACAAAACAAGGAAAAACACAACCAAATCACCCCTAAACAGGAAACAAGCTGCCTTAGTAGTTTAACTTTGATCTCTAATTTATCCATCTTAAAACTTTTAAATCATTTAAATATTGCATATAAACATATGATTTCATCCAGCACTGGCAGGCTGGAGTAATACTGTAAGTGTAACTATTCTTCACACTTTGGTTGTTTCTTCAGAAAACAACCAAAACAAATCCACCTTTCTAACATTAAAGAGCTGCAATCTGGCTCACCCTTCCATATTGCAATGGCTAAAATACAAACATAGGAACGCATTATTTTAATTTAAACGCAAGCAACAGTAACTCTTAGAGTCAAAAGACACCTATCTAAGTTTTGTAAGAAGGATCTGCTACTTTGGTCAAAGTACTTACTGTCATTGACACAGAAATAATGACACAGAAAAGTGTTCAGGTACAAAATGTCTCATTTTTCAAACACTAGGTTAATTTGTTTTCTAAACCTAAACCAATATTTGAGGAGTTGAACAAATATTTGCAATATATTTAGTTAGTTACTTATTTGGAAAGAGAAGGAATTCATTTAAAAGGACATTTTTTCTCCCCTCTCAGACACCACAGCAGAGAATATAGACCAGCTCACGAGACCCTTGGAGTTTTACTAATCTTAAACTAGAATTACCCAACAGACTATTGACATAAAAATCAGTGTAAAAGACTTTAAGAGGAAACTACACATACGCTGTAAGAACCAATATGGCAAAAAACATTCCCTTCGTGCCAAGCAGAAAAAATCGTTATCAGAAAAGAGAAAGGAGTCCAGCCCAAAGAATTGTCCAGCCCAAAGAATTGTCTAGCCCAGCCTCTCAANTCCCCTCTCAGACACCACAGCAGAGAATATAGACCAGCTCACGAGACCCTTGGAGTTTTACTAATCTTAAACTAGAATTACCCAACAGACTATTGACATAAAAATCAGTGTAAAAGACTTTAAGAGGAAACTACACATACGCTGTAAGAACCAATATGGCAAAAAACATTCCCTTCATGTCAAGCAAAAAAAAAAAAAAAAATCGTTATCAGAAAAGAGAAAGGAGTTGGCATAAACCAAATAATCGTCTAGCCCGGCCTCTCAATTCCAACCAAGACCCAACTGGGAGTGGGCCTTATGGGCCTTAGTCCTGGTGGGAACTGACACTTGCAAGACGAGAGGTGCCATAAGCTCCCACACAGTGTGCCCCAAGGCTCCCAGAACCTGCCCTGTTCCCCCCCGTGCCGCTGTCTCTCACCAGGCACCTCAGGAAGGTGCCGGGCTCCACGTTCCTCGTGAGCTCCTTGCAGGGCCTGCCTGAGGCTCTCCAGCCGAGCAAGCCCCGTTCCCCCAGCTGCTCCACACGGCACCTACTCCAGCCCCTTTGGGCTTTTGGTGGCTCTGCTGCAGTCGCTCAGGTTAATCAGCATCTTTCATTCACAGGAGGGGCCCAAATCCCAGGCTTTTTAAACAAAAATCTAACCACAACAATGAAATATTTTGAAGAAAAAAGCCAATGAACCATAGGGCTTTGACCCAAGTAGAAAGGGAGTTATACACATAAGTTACTATAATTGCTATTCTTCCAGAAAAATATACTAGAAAAAGTATATTAAGTATTTTGATTGAGTCTTACAAGTCCTACAGTGTTTTCACACAGGTAAAAATTAACGGTGCAATTAATGACATGCAGCTCAGGTACACTAGAAACTTTGTTAAAATCTAGGTATACGCTCCTGCTCATTAAGTTTTGAATCAAAGTGTCAATATGCCACTGTAATTTTTAGATGAAAGGAATAAAATTCTGATGGTAAAAACATTCATATCAATGCACAACTTAAGACAGGCAGAAGACGACAAAGTAATGAAATGCATAAGCTTAAACTAAACTGAAAGTGTAATTGAAAGAGCGGAAAGCAGTTCTTAACTCCAAATAAATTATTAACTTGGAAAATCTCCTAAACTATTCAGCCTATAAATTTAGTAAAAGGGAAAAAGCAGCTTTCTAATATAGTTCTCAGTTTCCCATTAAAAGGAATTATCAATTTTAAAGTGTTTTTAAAAACCTATTAAAAGTAGATCCAATCACCAACATACTGTTTAATCACATTTACTTACCGATGTTCTATATATAACACATGCTACTTTAAAAATCTCACCTGGAGGGATTTCAAAATTACAATCAATTTGCAAGTGGATGCAGGCATGTAAAGGCTTCTGAAATTTTTATCTCCTAAGATCTCCTATTTTCTTTTTTATTTTTTAGAATAAGGTTATGTTCTATTCCACCCAAATTAGGTCTAAGGTCCGTGGTACTAGAACAGTTTCCAATATTAATTGTTTCATAATCTTGTCTCCAAATAGTCCATTTTCCTTTACAAACAAAGCATTAGAATTGCATACAAATTGCAGGTTCTCCAAAATTTAAAAGATACTTTAAAACTTACACTGAGAAATGCCATTTATGTGCAATTCTGGGTTAAGGAGATAAAGCTAGTTAAAAGTTATGTACAATAAGTAATACAGCAACATATCCTTTCAACACGTTTGGAAAGACAAGTCCAAGAACAGTTTTGGTCAAACTGCAAAATTTTACATGCAGCTGATGCTGTAAATAGGAAGCCTCAAGATCCACCACAATTCTACCAAGAGGGCAAGTTACCTGGTGCTATTGTGGCACTTCCTCTGATAAGAGAGAAAAATAAAAGATGGTAAAGTACCTGACTCTTATTGGTGATACTCTTGAGGTAAGAGGCATGGACAAACCCCCACAGCCTTTTGCAGTGGTCACGCTGCCTTGGGTGCTTTTCTGGACACCTCAGTCAGTGGCATGAGGCCTACAAACCACAGCAGCACATCCATATCTTGATTAACACACATTTCATAATACAAAAGACCCCTTAATTAAATGGAAAGTGGATTTGCAGGTAATACATTTTAAAGGGCTGTAGTTACTGCAGGGCAATTAACAACTTCTTGGGATAATTGCTCAGAGTGTTGGCTTGTGGTGACCCTTCAGTCACAGAGCACGTACTACCAAGGGTCATATGTTCACCAAGGTTGGTCCCAAAAACCCTCCCCCGGTATATAATGTGGCCCAAGACTTTTGGTGTCTCTTACTAAGAGCCCTATTGCTCTTCCTAGTAGTCAAGTATGTTAATACTGGATGGTTTGATGCTAGTATGTTGTTATTTTTATGGAGCTTTTGATGTGAAATGTCAGCAAGATCCCTTTTAGCCATTCAGATTTTGCCTGCTGCAAAAGGAGATCTCCTTCCAGCCACCCAAAACCAACACTTATTTCTATTCCTTGAACCAAATGGGGAAAATTAAAACTTGCACAGAAAAAAAAATCTGTCACGATAATTCATTTCTGAATGCTTTGACAAGTTGGATGAGTAACACAAAAATCACTCATGATTGAGTAACAAAAAACTGTATGTCAGCAGATAAAAATATAGTTTGCAGGCAAAACAACAATCCCATCCAGCCTTGAAGTCTGTACAACTGTCTGTAAAGTCAGAACTTCTATAGCTCCATGTGATTTCTGAAGACTTCTCAGTTCGCATATTTTTCTCCTTATTTTCTGATTAAAGATAACATATGGAGCCAGTAAGAAATGAGTCTCTTTAGAGCTCCAGAACCGGCTATATGTTTAACAATGAATCACCAGATAATGCTTTGTTTAAAAGGAATGTTGCTGAAATGCTCTATCTAATGCAGATACCAGAACTAAACTTGCCATGGTGCTGGGCCTGAAAGCTGCAGCAAATGAAACTAAAGAATTCATACATCCCACAGAGTATCTCTGAAGGGCACTTCCAGCCTTTGGAGTCACCTTATCAAACACTGTCCCAGGCAAGGAGTTAGGAAACAAGAAGAAATGCTAGTGATTTTCCACACTAACAGAGATGGAATGAAAAGGAATCTCTGAATGCAACTCTCTCAGAAAAGGATTCATTACAAGGCGCTGCTCCATAAACTTGTATATTCCTGGTTACTGAACTCTGATCACAGAAAACATGAGACTTTCTGTTACTATGAAGCAATACAATAAATTTTAATAAAAGAAAACTTGAACATATTTTATTCCTATAATTTCAGAAATTATAAAAATACATTTTTATTTGGGGCTCTTTGGCTTTGATACTATATTTTTAGATTCCTTTAATCAAGCCCCAAATCCTAGCAACTTCCATGCACCGACTGAAGATGAAAACTAAAATTATATTATATACACATATAAAAAGGACATTTGGTATTCAATCCTTCTCAATGCAAAAATCAAATGCAGTTAATGCAACATCAACGACATAATATACATGCAACAGGAAGCAACACAATACACACGCACTTCAAATGCACATTACACAAGTGATCAAAGGAAAAAAAAATCTAAAGTTCATTACATAAAAGGCTGTATATAAACCATTAAGTCTTTGGAGTGGGATTAGGATGTTTCAGAGTGGGCCATGATTATGACTTTTTAAATGGTGTGGGAAAATGGTAAACAAAACATCTTAGAGATAGACAATAAACTGTAAGGTCTGGACTAACATTTGAAGCACTAAACAAACAAATACACATCTTTCTTTTCTTGCCAAAAGTGGATATCACATGAATCACATTGATCAATGCTGCAGAGCCAAATGTTGTCCCTGGTTCTGCACAATGTAATAAACCCGCAGAAACTAGCAAGGGACACAGCCAAGTTTAGAGACCATATTTGGGCATTACGTGCCTATAAATACACATGCAGCATCTAAATAGGGGTAGGATTTTAATTCCCTTGTGGAGTTTTTTTTTTTTTTTTTTTTTGTACTACTCTAATAATACACTCTCTGCAATACTGACAGTTTTCATGCAGTAACACCAAAACGCAACTCCTCATCGAAGGTGATAACAACTCTGTTATAAGCGTACGGAGAAGGTCGATACCTGGCACGCTCTGAGCTATGCAGTCTTTCCAGCTGGAGGACATGGGTCGATCCCCATCTCTTGGGAAGCCACTTCCCACGTGGGCTCCTGCTGGTAAAGGAGCTGCCTGGAACAGCTCCCTGCATGAGCTCACCGTGTCCTGGGAGCATTAGGCCATCAGAGCAGGGCTTCAAATGAAGCCCAACAACACAGATTCCAGTAATTTTGTTTGATTCTCGAAATAAGTCTTTTATGAAACCAAGAACTTTGTCCTCATTTATGTCCCCAAGAGGGCAATACACAAGATGCTATCACAAGAAAAGCATGTCACAGGAAAGCCTCTCCATCTCCTTTCATTTAAAGTGACAGAACCGGGCCAATTTAATATACCATCTGTTTCATTTATCAACAAATATCAGGCACAGCTACCTATAATTCAACTTGAGGAGCCTGTTATCTAGCAGCTTTATAATCAAGATCATTTTTTATTAGTAATAAACTTCATAAATTAGGAGGATTACATTCCGCATTATCAAACAGGAAGCATCACCATCATGACTTCTAGGCACAAGTGGCAATTGGACTGGAAGGCAAAGTTTAAGAAAACAGTACTGTCTTGTGTATTAACAGAAGGGCTGTTCTGCTCTGCAGTGCGTTACCCAAGACCATTTCCTTCCTTAAGATTAAAATTCTAATCAGCCTTCGCTTCATCCACAGAAATTTATGACCTACACTCAATTCTGTGAAACGCTTTAAAAACAAACAGGCCTGAAATATGAGAACTGGAATATTCTAATTTCTTAATTCAGATATAATAATCTGTGTGTGCCCAAGTGGAGATTATTTAAAATGTGCCAAATTGTGTACTGGGTTAACACTGTGAAGTATTGCTATAATTGTCCATGCTTTAGTCTCTAAATACAGTTAGATTAATAGCAAATTTGATGCTAAGGTCCTAGATATTGAACACTAAAGGAAACTGAGCCCACCAGAAGTTAAGTGAAAAACACTTACTTTGGGAGGTATAATCCACATAATAAAACTCCTTATAAGTTTGTCTAAAGCACTACTTTCCAAATTAAGGGGCACTTTCCACAAAAAAAAATGCCCCTTTTTACAAGTGGCTTGGAAGCTTTGCCAGAAAACCTGGGCACGCTCTTCTAAGATGTTGCTGTTAAAATTGGTGCCCTTGGCAGTTCCTGTATTCGGGAACTGAAAATTAGGCAGTTGAATCTAAACAGAGAAAATAGCTCCTCAAGTCCTCTGCCTTTTTTTTTTTTTTTTTCTCTTCTCTCTCCTTTGTATTCTCCCAAACAAACACTTACCTCCGACTATAAGGTCAAAGAGATCAAAATTAAACCAACAGCCAGGAAAAGGAACTCCCTCCTTATTTTAAGGAAAGCTGAATGAAAGCATATTTATTCTGCTAGATAACTTCAGGGAAGTCGCTAGAAGGGCAGAATTATAAACCTAAACATTTAGATCTCCAAACAAAACATTAAAACATAAAGCTCAAACTTCAAAGAGCAGCAACGAAGCCTGAAGATCACAAGCCTGGATATATGTGTCCAGTTGTCAGACTGCTCATAGCTTGAGAGTAGGGCTATTTATGCCAAAACAAATGGGTGGGTTACTGAAAACTTTGATGCACCAATATCAAACCGCACAACTTCCTCCTCATTGCAAAATCCCGCTCTTCTGTTGCGGCAACACGTTCAAGCCCTCTCCATCCACAAGTATGGCAGCACTCACCAGTGCTTCTTCTGCCTCCCCCTGCCAACGCTCACCTCCAGGAATGCTGTTTGCTGCCAAGGGAAACTCCTCTCGCTCCTGCTCCTGATAAAAGGTTAGCAGAGAAACTAATCAGAGGCACCTGGCAGTCCCACTACGGGAGGTGCTGCACGTGGCCCAGCTGCAGCCTGACGGGAGGCAGCCGTGGGCACGAGGCCCAGCTGCCTGCAAGACAACGGGTGTCCTCAAATGAAGCCGCCAGCCAGGAGGCACCTGGGGCTCTGCTCGGCCAGCAGGATGTCCTGCCGTTTAGCCCAGCAGCACATGCGGCATTAAATAAAGAATATAAAATTATATGGGCTAAATTTTACTGTGCATAAATGACTTTCAGCAAGTATGGTCAGAAAAGAAACCACAGTGAAGTGCGAGAAACTGGTGCAGCTGGTCACATAACTGGTGCTGAGGAATTCAGCCTGTGCCCTTCATCCATAGCACTGCTTTCAGCTACTAAAAACAGCTTTTAAATCTGTAATAGTTCCACTGTCTTATACCAAGCTCAGTTCTGAGCAGTATTATTTTGGGCAAGAGAGAGAAGAGAGGAAAGAAAGGTGAAAAAAACACCCACATGGTTCTTACAGTTGGCAGCAAGCAAAATTACCCAAATCAATCAAGTAAAATTGAATCTTCATTGCAAAGTCATTTTGGGGATCTGAACGTAATTTTCTCAACAGTCCCACTGGGCAAGGTATTCTTGACAAGTAGAAGCACCTCTGTAAACACCCTCCAACTGCCCAGGCCAGACTATCTGAATAAAAATCAGATTTTAGATTTGCCAGACTTAACATTCTGTACATGCTGTACTAGCAGGTGCTGCTGTAGCTACTTGTATTTCAGACTGCAGAAGCAGAGCACTGATTGACCAACAGCTCTAAATTATACTTGGGAAAGTATCCCAGACCTCAAAGTTTCTGTTTAGTTTCTCTGAGCATTTATGAGTAAATAAATAACAAAACTCACAAAGTAACACTACGAACTGGCAATTACAGAAAGTAAAAATAAGGTTTTTAATTAAATCACTATGGTTAAAAGCTTAATGGCAAAAGATCTTTATAAATTAGAGCTGTAAATACATCTTCACTTACATGACACACATATGGTCAGGCATGTATAATCAGCTGATTTTCCTTCTTTTCTGGTATATGTCAGTTTTGCACGAAAGATTTTTTTATATTTCTGCAAGATTATTTTTTAAAACAGGTTGCAGTGTGATAATTCAAGAAAACATTTAAGAAAACACCACCACTAAAAAATTCCCTACCCAATTGAGAAAAAGATAAATTTTAAGCTGGAGACAGAATGCCAGAACTGGAGGCTGCCAAAAAAGAACCTGGAGTTAGAGGCACTGACACGTACTGTACATGTTCACCCAGAACTGAAAAGCCAAGTGTCATACTGAAAGTTGGCTATCAGAGATATAAAGATTTCTGTAATGCAACAAGTTACACTTTAAGGTCCTGAAACCCAGTATTAATAATTGGGCTGATTTTATCTTCGGACAGCAGACACACATGGCTGCAACACCGTAGCAACAGCAGCAAGCATGAGCCAGTTGCAAATAGTGGCTGAGTAACTACAAACATATCATTTGTCCAGATCTATATACAAGCTCTAATCTAGCATAAAAATATTAATTGAGAAGCATATCAAGTTAGCCCTGTCAGCCCTAATATTTTCTGGTGACTGAACAGAGCCAGAGCATAAGATAAGCATCATTACAAACCCTGTTAGCTTAACTTCAAACCCAAAACCTTGCACAAAGAACAGGAGCCCACATAAAATCTAATTTTGAATGTCGATAGCTCCACAACCATCCCAGTTACAGGCAACATTCTCCTTTCTAAAACCTGTGGCAATGTTTTAGTAAGCCCTCTGCCCTTCACTGAAGCAGTATTAGCAATTGACTGTGCTGGGGAGAATTTTCACATTAGAACTATACATTAGGCACAATATATCAATCTTTATTTGTAAAATTCCATTCTTCTGTATTTAGTAAGTTTATGCTAACGAAGTATTTTCATTGGGATTGACGAGTTAAATATTATTTCAGCTCGCTTAGCAGAAGATATCTTTTCTTCCTATGCCGGTAAATATTCCCCAGTTATCAGTGCAGATCAACTTTGCTTAGCAGCTAAAACTTGAAGTGAACAGTGGTATTTTCAAAACAAATACCTCAAGTTAAAATGCAGGCAGTTGTGGTTTATCTGAATCATATGGCTCCAGATTTCAAATCTAAGCTAAGGAAACAGAGGTTGTGACACTCTGCAGCTGGAAGAAGTGGTGTTCACAAAGCAGTGCTAAATCAAGGCCACTTGGCCGGTTCGGGCAGTTGCTTGTGTGGAAGTGACAGATCCCATGAGAGCATTAAAAAAGAGGAAGGTTTTGGTATTCAGGCCAGCCCCCCTTCCCTTCACTGAACGCTACCATGCACTAAGTTTCTCCACTCAATGTTTGCGGAAAGTTGCTGTCAGGTAATTGCTACTGATTTATTTACACCCAATGATACAGAACAGGAATTAAAAACATTGCAAAATACTCTAATTACAAAAGGTCTTAGCATGCTGTACATAAATTCCAAGTGACTGAGTCTGCAGATTGAGGTTAGTTTTCAGACACACCAGTTCAGCCATCTGATTCACTGGAAGACTATGCTAGTACTAAAGCAGCCAAAGATACAGTGACAGCAAGGAGCAGCCACGACCTTCAGAGATAGAAATGTGTCTTATGCTGATAGCAGTGGCTGTGGTGGCACAGAGATGGGTAAAGTTTCCATTCCCCTTGTGAAAACCAGGAGAGAGAAGAGCTCTGAAAGTGTTATTTTCCAGTCCCTTATTCAAAAACATTTAAAAAATTTTTATTTGTGCAATAAGTATTGATAGAATATCTTGCGGATCAACATTTTCATATATTAACAGATGAAAAAAAAAAGTTTGTTTTCTAAATTTTGTGAGCCAACAGTGATGTCTGGGCAGAGGGATCATCTACTGCTTCCCAAGAACAATGCCTGGTGCTTTTCTTTGGCATTTTTTAAAGTGGAAGCACGAAACAGTAGTACTGCCTGGAGACTTGGACGGCACCACGTGGATGCCAGTGTCACCCTGCGTAAACACGTGGATCCATTTAGACAATTGTTGGAAGCAGCAAACTCTAAGTTTGATGTAGTGATAAGACTCATGCAGCTTGTAAAAAAAAAAAAAAAAAAAACACTTGTGAAACCACACAGCAAGGAAAATATTTCAGGCTTGTTGAATAAAAAGGGCACAAAGTGAGCGATCACAAAGTGAGCGATGATGCATTGGGTGCCTTGGGTGCCCTGCAGCCTTCAGCCTCTGGAGACTCCGGACAGGCAGAACAAAAACCTGAGCTCTTGGCTCTCAGACTATTAGATTAGTTCATAAAATATACTCTAACCTGTAAGGATAAAGACATTTTCTTACAGAAATAACGATAGTCACATAGGCAAAATAAGGAAGAAGCTTTTCTTTGGCGTGAGACAACTTGTAACAATGATGTATTTACAACTTCCATGGTTCTAGTGCATGTTATTTTCCTACCCAGTGAATCAATCTAAATGAAGCTGTGGCCCTGAGGTGTCCGCAGCTCGGTTTGCCTGGGGAAGGGAGGGTGGTTAGAGCTTTCCTTTGCTTTATGCTGGCAACACAACACTTGGAGAACTTCATGGTCCCAAAGACATGTTGAAATCAACTCCTTCATTAGTACACGGTTTCTTCCCTTTATCTTTCTGTGGTTTCTTTATTACAACATTGCAAAATTATATATTCAGATTCAGGACTATAAGATATATGATTTATATTTGTTAGACTATAAAATGAAGGCCTCATGAATAAAAATTATACAATCTAAATGTAATGAAATACAATGAAAAGGTATTATGTTATTGCGGCTATCTAAACATATTACGCTCACACTATATGTGCTATAAGTTTATTTCAAACAGATTAACCTGCCTTTTGGCCCATGAAAGTTGATTACACCAAGTCAATATTGGGTTCACCTCCCAGCAAAGCTTCTGCAACCCACGTTTTAAGTCTGTCACTACAAAACTTATTATTCATCTCCACTGGTTTAAAGTTGCGCAAAGCAGCGTGTAGTTCAGCATTCCAGTTATGATTATTCATGGCGTAATTTCATCATTTCTGAAACACTGTTTACTACATAGAGGGAACAGTATTTCCCCAACAAAAACAAAGGGACCAGAATACAAGAAAATCAGATCATTCCAGGGTGAGCTACTGAGTCACTGAGGAAGGCAGTGAGATGAATCCAGCCTAGGTCAGCAGTAGCAAAGCGCAAAGTGACTACGCAGTGACCAGTATGGCCAGAACCTCTCTCCATCCACATCCAGGAGCTCTATATGCAGCAGCTGTGGGTGAACACAGACCTCAGCAGGGCACCTTGCCACGTGCATAAGTCCCTAAGTGCACCTCACCTAGCTGATTGGCACCTATGTGGCACACCACAAACACAATTTAGCTCCTGCAAATATAGGGCAAAGCCCATTCCCTTCAGTTCGAGGCCTTGTAATAACAGCAGCTTGTGCTACTTTCTGTTCTTCACCAAATTATAAAACTAAAATTGCAAGAAAAATATTGGTTACAGTGCTTATTTTTCTTGGGTCCTTAAATGTTAGCCACAATGTGTGAGAAATGAGGACAAACAGTGGGCAAGCTGAACAAGGAAGCTCCGTAGCTTTCACTAAATCCCATGCAGCAAACTGTAAGGACCATAATCATTAATACTAATAAAGTAACTGGGAAGTTTCTAACCTGTAGCAGTAAGAGATTAGATCTTTCACAGGCTTTAGTATCTGTTCTTAAAGTTACCTTGCTCTCCAAATGCTACAGTTTAATCATATATTATAAGCTATAATATTTAAACCTATCATCAAAATATTAAACATTCATTTTACAGCAAGAAAAATGGAAATTAGTGCTATACTTCATTCTTCTCCCTTAGATTCATTAAATCTGCATACCGAACTACTGCTTGCAAGTTTTGGCTGGCTCGATACATAATGCCTTTTTTTAAATAATATAAATTTACTAAAATATATATTTTTTTCCACAGTGCGTGAAGGGGGAGATACATACTCAGTAATCTAAGGGAATTAGTGAAACAGAGTATGCCAAACCACTACCTTCTACAATAACAGAGAGTAAACAGATCACACTACATGACAAATGCTCCATAGCGGGACTGTTAACATTTCTGCATTTCAGTTTTAACTCACTATGCAGGACATAATGTTCAAGGTGGAGAGAGAAGTTGTGTGAGAAGTTTCTATTTTTAGATCTCCACAGAACTGAGATTCAGGACTCTCAACCTCACAAATATAAATAACACCGTAACACCACCGTGACGCAGTGATTTTCCTATCAACTTTTCAGCTAGAGTCATGAGGTCACTTATCTGATGTACAGTGATACATAAGATAATAAAAAGAGTGTGATCTGTAGTTTTTATTTTTAAATATTTCTTTCATCCATCTATGAACAATCTTTTCACTTTTCTTTTTTCCCTCCAGCAGGTCAACCTCGGACTGACATCCTGCCGGGCTGCACCCCAGTAAGTACCGCGATCGCACTGTGGTGTGACTGTTCCTGTGCACGTTGTTTTCATCAGTTTACAACAGTGAAAGTAATTGTCAAAACTGCGTCTCCTGGACCCCTATGTACTCTTCCATACATGTACTGGAGATCCAAGCAGATCCTCACTGCAGAATTAGTTGAAGTGATCTGTATGTGCTCCTAGACGATCCTCCTTCTCCAAGGTCACAAATGAGTCACCTAGGGAGCTTCATACCAAGAGGTATCCGATTCCCTGCCTCGCTGGGATGCGGTACCCATCCCGCGTTGCCTGCAGCAGGTAGCTCTCCCCGTGGTCCCCGCAAAGGGCAGGGAGCCAGGATTGGGCATCGTGGCCAGCCAGTACCGAGCGAGGCTCTGCTCTCCTTGGCAAATCACTTTTTCATTTTCCACAAAACATCATAAACACAACGTTATTGGGCCCGTCGCCCTAGTGTTTAATTCCCAATTTAACATTCTCGTCACAATAATCCACTGCCTGTCATTTACTTTTATAAAGTAGAGCCAAGTATCAATTGGTAACACTTTCTAAAACTTCTTTCCAACTATTGCGAAAGAGGAGATGAATGTTTATGGAGTAGTTATTTTTTATGTCCGTTTACCATAGGGCCTCTCCAGCCACAAGCTGGAGGCCCCACGGCATTTTCGGGAATGGAAACTTTTTGAGTTCAGCTCTTAAGAAATTCCCAGCCTGCAGTATGTTTTTCATTAGTCTACATGGTGTTATAATAAATGATGCACTTCCTCTTTCATTTTAGGATTTTTTTTAAAAAACATGCAACAATTTTTCTGTGCCTGTTTTCTGTTACTTTCAGTATTTTGAACCACACGGATCTTTATGTAGAAAGACATAAAGGATATATATAATACGATGTCAGCTATAACAAGACAAGTCTCTAATTTAAAGTCTCCACTGAGGGCCACATTACACATTCCATGCAGCTGTAAGGACAGGTGTCTTTTTTGGGGTACCACTATTAAATAAAACTGAGACCTCAAAACCTAAAGTTGGCCTAAAGAGAAGTCTCCTCTAAAGTACACACCTGCAAGACACCCTACTAAAAAGAACGTTTGATCTCATGGCCCAGGTGCATATGAAACTCATGAAAAGTTCTCTAAACGCCCACATATCTGAACTTACACAAGCCTTTTTTGCACGGAGACCAACCTGCATAAGAATTTTAGCAACAACGGCACATAAAATGGCAAGAAAGAGAATGTGAGAGCTCTTTGGGTTAACAAAATGTTGTCAGGTATTACATTAAGCTGTCTTAAGGTTTTAGCTGTTTTTCTTATTTCACATATTGACTCTCTGGCACCAAAATCCAGTGTAAGCAATAACCTTAAATATAAATTAACTCAGTAAATGCTGCCAATGCTGAAGTTCACCTGTTTTGCATCCAGCAAATTCACCAGCTTCTAAAACGTTGGCTGCAAGTTCAAATTTAGGCCATTTATCAAAATTAGGTATTTTGGTAGATTTATAAGAGCCAGAACATTCCTTATAGCACTTCTTGATGCAAGTTTCACTCATACTGAATAGCGGACAAAACTGGCAATGGAAAAGGTACAGCAAGGAACATGCCTACTACTCTCCAGGAAATGAGAGAAGTGATAAATACCCTATCAGTGAAAGAGAGGACAAACTGCCTTGGAACAACTGACTCTGTTTTTAGATTAGGGAAGATCTCTGTTTTAGTTTAGGTTTAGGGAAGACCTAATAGAAACTGCCTATTCCCTACAGGGAGGTTATTGGGAGGACGGATCCTGACTCTTCACAGTGCTGCAACTTGTCACTCCAGCAGCTGACAAGAAGTGGCAAAAATTAAATTGTAACCTAGTCATGTTCTAGCTGGTTACAAAGATTTTTTTTTCTTTTTAACATTTGCACAAACACAGCAGTAGGTTGCCCACAAGGGTGGCATACTCCCCACCCTCAGAAGTTTTCCAGATCTGGTCTAATCTCATAGCTGACCCTACTTTGAGCAGGAGTTTGGGGAAATTATCTTCTCCAGTCACCTTACAATTGGAATTAATGATCTACAATTAACTTGGTCTTGCCAAAAACAGTTAAGGTTGTAAATAACAGAAACAGAAAACATTCAGAATTTATTTGGACTACTGTTTTGATTTTCCTACTACCTATTATAATCATAAACGTTCATTTGCTAATATCGTGGAGAAATACAATTTAAAATAATCATAGAAGAACAGCTGTGGACAGCATATAACCACAAACTCTCATTTTTTTAATTCAAATCCTAATTGAAACTTACTGTTGGCTACAGTTCTTCTAAACAAAGTTGAGACAGCAGAAAAGAGGGTACATAAAGATTTACTTTAACGAGTTTGGACATGCAATTGTCAACAGTTACCAGTGAAGTCCCTGTGTCACAGTCTGAAGACCAGCTTGATCTATGTCCTCAGCTTTTCTTTCCTGAACGCAACACCTAGAGATGCAAGATTCAATCTTTCCCAGAGAAAAATACCACGATTCTCTGACTGTCACATCAAAATTGTTGTATCTCTACACTATTTGGCCCCAGCAAGGACAGATGCAATCCCATCTTTCAGAGGTTTATAAACAGAAGATTACAATGACCCAAATAATATGCAAATTATTTTACAACTATCAATAGAAGCAAATGATAGCACAAGAGGAGAAAGAACCCTTAACCTTTCAGTATTTGGGTCTCCATCCTAAAAACACACACCTACCCACATTTAAATCAAGCCAAGGTTCTTTGCACAGTCTTGTTCCTCTCACCCGAAACTTGTTTGGTGAGCTCTGGAGGAGGTCAAAGGCAAATCAAAACAAATGATTTTTACATTGTATTCACAAACATCAGCTCTGAAATACTTTTCAGGAAACAATTATGTCCTTCCTGGGTGTATTTCCACATATTTTGGCACTTAGTTTAATTCAGCATATACCTAACATGCATATACATTACAGTAATTCATTTAAGGTACGTAAGTTGAGTATGTCCAAAGGGTTACACGTGTCTGAGGCTGTGTAAGCCAAGCTCACTGAATACCATTGGGGTTTCTTGAGGTTCTTCTGTACCACCCCGTTACATGGGCCATTCCCATCCACAGCGAGCCCAGGGGCTCTTTCCATTACCCGGGTCATTCCTTCACCCCTCCCTCTTTACTGAATGTCTTCTTGATATCTGGCAGGAAGGTTCTCAAGCAACATATTAATTTTAGTGGTAGGATAGGTAAAAATGAGATTAGACACACTATTGTGCTGAAAACCGTTATGGGTGCTATCAGTAGATTATTTGTAAGGATACCTGAAAACATGGATGTGCAAAAGCTTAAGTAAGAGGCTCCACTTCCTTCCTTCCTTTTCCTTCAATAGCTAAAACTCAGTGCTTATTATCACTTAATGCCCTTTACCACCCCCAGCTGCCAATATTAGATTTGTTTCTATACTTTTGTTTCAAGAAAATTAGGAGGCATTTTGCAGAAGAGCTGAGATAATTGAATAAGAGAATATGAACTAACATTAACAAACATTAACTAAACTGAGAACAATCCTTAGTTTTAATTCTTGCGAACTCCGCAAAATCCACACAGTTGTGAAGAATACAGAAAAGAATCTCTTTCTACGGGGCACGTTCATCTTGAAACACAACCAGTTTCCTTCCACAAACCCTTCCAAATGACCCTTCCAACTCACACACATATTCAGAATCCTGTTTTGAGGAAAAGGTATCTCCCACTAATAGAAGAGAATTTAATTGGAGCTTTACACTGCCCTTTATTGAAGTCAAAGGAAAGAGAAGGCTAAAAGCTGCCATTAAGGGTACAGATCGATGGTCAAATTAAGCACAGTCCATGAATCAAATAACACAGCAAAAAATATAGATTACCAGTAAGTACAGTTTTCACTACCAACTAAGTGACTCTGCTGAAGCATTTTAAATTAAAGAATTGGTACAAATACATGGGAATTTTTGTATTTACATTGATTCAAAATAATCATATGTTAGGCAGTGCCACTGTTTAATGGCAGACCATTAGTCACAAAAGGGAGGAGCAATTCTCCATTTCATGTTCAACTACATTTGCCTATTTTAAGCATGTTATAAATATAGTTGATATATACACACTTTTTAGCCTGATCTGCTTTTATCTTTTCCTCTTATATATGACTTTTAATAGAATGTGTTCCCAGAGGCTGACAGCATCAAGAAAACTGGGCTATGCCAACAAAAGGGGATTCCAGTCAAACATCATAACATCTAGCGTACTGCGTTTCATTTACAAATCTTTGATTTTTAAATGAACAGCAGTTCAAAGTACACATTAAACACAGATACTTTCTGCTTATGTATGTGGAGATTCTTAGAGATTAAGTCACTTTTAATTAAAGACTTAAGCAGGTGTCGTTTTGTGATACTCTTTGAATTTCGTTTAAACAGATACACGCTCTTATGATTACACTTTAAATACAAAATCAAATCAAAAAGATCTTTCTAAACAAGGCAAAGGAAGCTGTCTGATGGTTTGAAGTTTGGTACTGCTCATCTGTCATGTAGGGAATATCATATATTTAGTTGGAAAACATATTCTAAAGCACTTCAAAAATAAACAAAAGCACTGCTAACAGTTCTGGGAAGACTGACCCCAGGGCACACAAGATCTAGTAATTTCCGCAGTTAGTTCTGCCTCTACCTATCCAAGGTCTGTTTGCAACATTAAGGCCGAAAACGGATGATTTAAAAAGCATTCTATATTCAAACAACCAGAGCAACACATATGGAAATAGGGTTATTTATAACAATGTTTTCCCTCAACACTATGCTTTACAATTTTAGCTACATGAAGAACACTCTGTTTCTCTATTAGTTTTTTTTTCTTTCTATTTTAAAGGAAATACCAAGATTAATTTAGAGTCATCTGATGAAAATACCTTAGTATTTTGCTGTAATAGACACTGAATTCAAGTGAAATGATTTCCAAAATTATCCTGGATACTTCTTATTTCAAAGCATTAAGATATTCACTCTTACCCATTACACAATATCTGACAATATTTGCTGCTGCGGACCTCACGCACTGACTTTTAATACTTACAGAGGCAATGACAATAAAGCATTGTAAACGATGGCACAAGTGACATTTTAGAATTTCATGCTTACTACAGGTAAGAAAGAATAATGAATGGTAGAAAGCAAGAGCTATTCTACTGCTTCAGCAATAAGGTCTACATCTGGAGCAACCACAATGACTTCAGTGTTAAAGTTGCATCCAAGAGCTGCAAATTAGCGCCAGAATTTTTAATCAGTTGCTTGTCTGCAGACTGTGTGTGAGGAATATCCCTTAGCCACAAAAGGATTAAAATTAATAAGATTAAGACTATTAAAATTAGGGAGGATTCTTTTTGCATCAAGCTGTGTTAGGCATATATTTTTCTATGGAATTTTGTATGGCTGCTGCACCTTCAGGTTTCTTTGCTGGGAGTTGGCTCTGTAGCTCATACAAATGAGAATAATGAATTCTAGACCTCGGATTTAGGGAACTGCAAAGCAGCTTCACTGCTGCTGCTCTTCAGGGCGTCCCCCTTTGAAGTGGCACCCTTGGCGGCTGCTCATTCCCCAGTTCTGTGGGTAGGCAACACTTCCAACCTACAAGCTGAAGCAGAGAAGCATACAGCTAATTAAAGCCCGTTAGTGGCACACTGCTTCAGCCTTTCATTTCTACGTGGTGTCAAACTCTTAAGAGACAGCTTAACAAATACAAATAAACTCTCCTTTGCATCAGGACACTCTTGAGAAAATTCTGAAGGTGGACGGGGCCCATCCAGTTCAGATAACTTGTGAACAGTCTGTGCTTGAGAAAACCTCTTAGCTATGGCTTATATTAGGGAAAAATTCTTTAAATTTAGGAACAAAGAGTCAGACTTCACAATGGTCCCAATTAGTGTGCCGGGCTATTGTGCTGTATTGATTGATGTTTTAGCACCTTTGCTCTGACACATTTTTTACAACCACATTTTTCTTTGAAGAGTAAGCCTAAGAGTAAATTTTCTATGGAATGATTCAATATTAGACTGGCTAGCAAATCTGCTCTTGTTAAAAGACAGACAGCCAACCTACCTGCCAGATCGCTGTAATGCCACATTAAGAAATGCACCTTGTGGTGCTTATAGCAGTAACCACATTATTGGCACTCAAATGTTTTCCTTGTGTGCAGTGCTTGCAAAATAGGCCCTTTTATTATGCACAGCTTTCAAACTCTGCGGACACCCTCAGCAGTTTTAGTCATTAACAAACAAACTGCCTAAATTGTTAAAAATTTCTTTAAAAGATTCTTTAATATCCTTTAAAAGTCATAATCCTTCAACAACTATAACCTCATCTTGCTGTGCAAGTTTTCTTCAAAGCCTGGAAGTCTTCAAGAAGTGTTGTTCAGCTAGCAGATTTTGGAAGCTAGGAGGGAGTATTTCATGGTCAAGTACCTATGAAATCCTGATGGCTAACTGCACTCTGGAGTGTGCAACCTTGTTGCTTTAAATCTAAGATTCTTTATTGAGATTCGAGGTGGGGAAACTGCACTTCAGCATTTACTAGAAATGGCAGCAAGGCCTGGACTTGCTTCTTTCCTCTTCTCAGACACGTCCTCTCCCATTTCTGCTGGTATGTGAAGTGAGCTTTAGCATCTCAAGACTATCCTGCAGTCTTTACAGAGATACACAGGGTTAAAGACTTATCCCAACACTTGAGGTCTGCAAAAGAGAGGACTTCTGAAATCCTGCTGACAGGAAAGGGTCTGGAGCAATGTATTATATTCTGCATGTTTAGATTAGCGTACAATAGCTAAATAAACTGACTTAATGTCTAATGACGTTTTCAAACAATAGCTAATAAAATTACCCAAAGTACGCAGAAACAGAAGATGCCCACAGAGGCCCCGCCACGGACTCTTAACAGCATCCACACGCGTAGGGCCCTCAAAGGCAATTTCAGGCTATGGACATTCAGGCGAAAGCTCAACATAAATGTGCCCAACTGAAAATTTCCTGAATGGAAAAGTAAGAAATACCCCTGTCTAACCTCTTACTACCACTTGTATGTAACCACCCGGTTTTGTCATCTTCCCTCCAGCATAACTAGAAAATTCAAACCTCCTGTGTTATAATGCAGAATCATGTCTTTTGCAAAGAATACTGGAATGTGGGTTTTTTGGTTTGGCTGGCTGTTTTTTTTTGTGAGTGGGGGTGGTAATCATGTTCCTATCATGAATCAAATAAACTCCATCTCCTTTAGGAAAACTCTGAACCAGCTAGCTTAGTTTGAGGGATTTTTTACTTCTACAGTTAAACAACTGCACTGAAAAATATGGGCAAAAAGTATCAGCCAAAGATTGGGAGCATTCAGTACTATAAAATCAGAAGCACTTGACAAATAAGATCTTTGCCCATTAACCCAGTTGGAGTTTCTATCTGGGTCTATGTTACTGTATTAAACACTCCTGAAAGCACTTTGAAATTCATCGTTTTGCTGAACAAAACCAAATACACTTTATTAGTCTTTTTATTATTTAGCTTCTATTAATGGAAGTATCATTACAATTGTCTATCATCCTTATATCAGATGCAGCACAAGATCAGAAACATCTGTATCTCACACACTTTATGATTTCATCATTTGAACCACTACAAAGTTATTATGCAAACAGAAACCTGCACTACTCACATAAGACTTTCATATTAACAGAGATTCTTCTAATTACAAACTCTTTGACTGTGCATTAACTTCATGAAACCATCAGCAATGAGACTGTGTTTGAGGTAGTGGTGGTGGTTCATAATTAATTCTGCACATTAATCAAGCCAGTATCAGGAATATGATGTACCTGAAATTTAAGCATGTGAGGAGAACCCCAAGGTGCCTGGGATTCCTGCTGCTAGGTGGAATTAAAGGAAAACTGCTTATGCCTCTGAGATTTAAAAAATAGTGCTTATTTAACAAATAGAACCCCCCTAATAACAGCGTATATAATGAAAAATACTAACAGTGGGACCTAAAAGCAGAGCTATGTTAAAAAGACTGTAAATGGAAAGAGAATTTTTCAGAGAAAATGGAAATGGAAAGAGAATTATTCATTCATTTTAGGGGTCAACCCCTTTTTGAGGGATAAGTAAAGCATCTACTGCGCTTCACTGCTTTGGGAAGGAGGGAGGAAAACATAAATTAATTCTTCAGTACAGTTTAGAAAGGCAAATTATTTAAAGGGCTATTTGTATTCAAGTTAAGTAAACAGGATTATGAGTTTTTTATTCAAATGAAAAGAATTTACATTTACCTAAAATCTCATTATGGCAAGAATGCTACAGCAGTAGCAAATATTTTCCTTACAGGTGTTTTTTTATTAAAATGTTCTTTTTGATTGCTTAAAATAATCCTGAGGTTTATAGCGCCGTACATTTCAAGGCATACACTGGCTCCTTCTCAGCTGTAATGTAGTTTGGGATCTAAGCTCCACAGAGGACAGGTGGGTGTTGCAACCTCCTGGTAAATAATGTTGCTTTTCTAAGGTGAGAAGGGGTATGACTCCTGACCAGGACAGCTGTGAGAGCAGAAGCACCAAAGAAAATAGAATTTTTGTCTTTATTTTTTTTTTGTTGACAATATTTTTGCCAGTTTGGCTGATTTTGCCGGGAGGTTGCTTTATCACCCCGTGAATGCGCGTAGCTTTGCAGAAGAGCTACCTGCATGGTAAAAAACGGTCTCCTCGTGCCAACAGAGCTCTTGCAGTTCGATGCGGTCTTTATTTGTCTCCAGTTACGCAACTGCACTGAAGGCCGAGCTTTTATCAAATAGCGATTATGTCTTTTCAGTTTGTGTTTAAATAGATAATAATAATAATGGCTGTCACGCTTGGGAGCAAGGGGCAGTGACCAGGCCCTGTGCTTAACGCCCTGCGCTCTGCCGCCCTAATCGCTCCGAGATATCCCCGCGGCCGCCGTGTCTCCGCGGCGGGGCCCTCCGCCAATGGCAGCGCGGGGCTGCAGCTCAGCGGATTAAGCGCGCGGGCATGTGTGGGGACGGGGAGCCGCGGGCAGGGGCAGCCTTCCTCCCCCGGCTCCCCGCGGCTGCCTCACCACGACGGGAGCTCCCGAGCGGAGCCCGCTCTGCAGAGGGGCAGACTCCACGGGCAGGATGGTCCCGCGGGCCCTCGGGATGTGCGGTCGCATCCAAGGAGGCTGCGGCTGCCAGGTGAGATTTTGTGCCGTTCGCCTTTTGGGTTGCTTTGCGTTTCTAAGAGCCTGCAAGCAATGTAGGCTGGCGGATATGGTCCTTGGATCAGTGGAGACGATCAGCTCCATAAATTAGAAGCGGATATTCGGTTTTAGATGACAGAATATAAAACTTTGTTGTGGGAATCTGGCATGCTGCTGCTTTAACTGGTTGCCTCAAATAAATGTACAGTAGTTTTCGCTTAGGCTTTTCAGTTCTCCTTCTCTTTTACAACGTGAGGCTGTATTTCTCATTCATTATTTCTTGCATGTAGCAGGTGCTTTTAATTTTTCTATTACTTGCTGTGAATTTATGAAATCTTAATTTTTCTGCCTGTATCATCTCTAGTATATTACTAGAGGAATTAGTTAAAAGTTAATCTATTACTAAAGACTTACGTCTTTAATAAAACAAAAATATATCAGTCAGAAAGTGAGATACTTATGACCCTTCTGCTGCGTAGTAGTAAAATACACAGCAAACTACATGTGAAATATTACTGCAGATCTACTAGAAGACACTGCAGTAACTAATTAACTAATTAATCACAATTAAGCTGCATTTTCATTTATATTATAAAGAAAGGCAAGCCAAAGGCATACTTCAAAGCACCAAAAATTTCCAAACTACTTTCAGCAGAAACTTTGAATAAGCAGAATGACTGTTGCCTTTTTTAGCCTCCATAAGCATTTTTAAATCTGCTCATCACCATGATATTTGCACTTCTATTTTCTACTGTACTTAGCAGAAGACTTGCTTTGCTTTAGGGTCTGTCTGTTGAACTTTTATACCTTTTTATATAAATGCTAAAGCAGCATAAAAGACAGCACTGTCTCCCATACCAACATCCCATTCTTTATGCCCTTGATTGGCCCAGTTCAATCAGCATTTGGGTCAGAGAAGTATCCCACAGTTTTCAACAGAAGTTGGACTCACACTGAAATTAATAATAAAGAAAAACGTTAATGAAATGTTCTAGACAAAATGATTCATTTAAATGTCTGTGTCTGTAATCTGCACATCAGAATGATTCATCTGCACTTCTGTGTTTGGGAGCCGAACAACAGATAGAGTCGATCAGCAGATTCTGCCTGTTTGCACAGCAGCTAAAACATGCAATGCTTATTCAAATGGTGTAGTAGCCTCTAGTGACCTCCCTGCAAGCTGTGGTTTAGCACTGCCCTGCACCCTCTGTCTGTGGGCCACGTAAAAGCAACCATTTATCAAGCATTACTGAGAAACTGGTTCTGGGACAAACTGCCTCTTGTGCTTCCACCCATTAGCGAAAGAGGAAGCAAATATTCAAAATAAACTTATAATCAAGGCTCTGTACACCTCCTGAATGACAAAATCTTCTACAAAATTCACGTGTTCTTCCTGTGGTGTAAGATTTTTTAAATGTGTGCAACTATCAAGGATTGCAAGAAAGCTTAAAATAAAACCCAGGAAATTGCAGTACGATATATCAACTTCTGCACTACAATTACTAAACACTGGTCAGCACTGGTATTTTTTCAATGTCTTTAGTTCTAGTATTTAGTAAAAATCCTAACAAGGGTTCCCCAAAGTGCTGAGGTTGGATACCATGTGGAGCATCACTGCAACTACACAAGGGGAACCTCACAGCCAGTTTTGCCATGGGAAACCTGGTTTACAGAGTTCTGGTTTACACAAGCTCAAGCCTTTTCATGTCTTTCCCCAAAACTATTTTCAGTTTTGTCACTGTGGACATATTTGTGCACCCTCATAGTGACATGGAAAGAACTGAAAATAACTAATAAACAAATATCAAACTTTTGCGAAAGTCCAGCTAGGGGGCCAAATCACTGGAGATCAGGCACTTAAGTGGGTCAAATGCTTCAAAAGTGCCGTGACACAGCGAACGCTGCAGGTTGTCCTCGGCTTTTTTGAGTTTGATGTAAGGGTCATTCCGTACTCGCAGGTGATAACAGGGAGCCTTGTGAGAAAGCAAGATTATTGGCATAAAATTGTGATGAAAAAGCAGTAGAAATCCTGACACTCAAAGCACAGCGGGAGCTGCAAATAGGAGGAGCCAAAATAGCAACTCATCCATGGCAATAAGAAGCCCTTGCTTCAACCTCCTGGTGAACAGAAACTCCTACTCCAAACTTTACAGTCCTTTTTACTCACATGATAACTTTCAATGAATACTTTTTTATTTTCTTACATCATAAATGGAATCATGGAATGAAATAAAATGTGAGCTTGGCTCACAGGTGCAGCAGGGAAATGCGATTTCTTTCACCAAGCGAGAGAAATTAAAACAAGTAGGAGTGCCAAGCACCAGCTATCTCAGGGTTTTGCAGACATTTTTCAGGAAGGTATCTGTTTATCGCCAACGGATGTGACAAGTTTTTAAGTCATTTCAGCTCCAGCGCAGTCCTGCTGAGAGCTGATTTTTCCCTTCAAACTCTCAGCTCAACCCAAGCCAATTTCCTACCCATTCTTCTAAATGTTATCAGAGAAAGAGCTATGTCAATATTTCTGCATTTACTGGAAACGTGGGGTTGCTGCCGCCTGCGGCTGTTGCACAAGAGTTTCCTACGTGCTCAGCGCTGTTGGGGCACCAGGTCGGCTTTCACTTGGGGCTGGTAGCAAGTGCCGCCGCGCTGGTGTTTCCAGGAAAACTGCCATCCTGTCTGCCCTGGCAACCGGCAGCGCAGGATCTGCGGGAATGTTTTGCACGCTGCCAGCTTTGAGCAGCGGTGCCGGACACAACGGCGGAGGACGGGAGAAGTTCACCGAGACGGCAGGAAGATAAGGGCGACTGTTCCAAGCCCGCAGCTCCCGGCGCCAGCTCATTTACAGGGTAATTCCAGGCGAGTCAATGCGCCTGCGACTCACTCTCCTTCAGATAAAGTCAGTCCACAGTATCTAGAGAAGGGATAATTTGCACTAATTTTGATTAGTGAGAATTGGGCTTTTCGGGTGGAGCTACTTTGGTTTAAATGGATTGGAAGTGTATTGCTTAGTTTACATGTATTCCTTACTGTGAGAATCCTGGATACATCCAAAAATGTTGGAAATTGGGATACGGAGCCACCTGCTAGTCTGTCAAAGGCTAATGACCTGTGTTATAAACAGGCAGATGATTTCAGAGGCTTTACCATAAGACTGGTTTGTAATTTTCTGTTTTCCTCAAGTTCCAGAAAAACTCAATACTATAAATTATTGGAAGTGATTTTGAAGACCAGTAAAGTTACAAGTTCTGTGTTTTGGATAAAGCTCCTTTTTAAAGAAAAATATTACCCTGTAGATATTTCTGCATCTCAAAATGGTATCTCCTTTCAAGACACTCAGACAACTAAGGCTTATAGAAGAAATACAGCTAAGTGCTTTACAAGATCTGATTCACTTTAACATATATTGATTTTGCCTCATGGTTTATCTTTCCTTTAGCATAGAAAAAAGAGATTTCACATTTTGCAGTAATGAAATTTTAAGCCACAACAAATTATGAAAAATGAAATATGAAAAGCTGCGCTGTTCACTCTATGGTGAATCTTCTCTCACATTGCACAAAGAGAAAAAAAAAAAAGCCAGTATGTCAGGTTTTCCGTATAGAGGCTCTTGTGGACTTCAGCGATAAAGTGAAGTCAGGAAGAGGTGGAGCAGGAGACCAGCCACACTCATCTGATACTCGGACCCTGAGATAAGTTAACAAAACAACCGAGCTGGAGGGAGTTAACCCATGCGGAGCCCCCAGCGCAGCCGCTCCGGTGCAGCTGCAGAGAGCGCAGAGGCACTGCTACAGAGGCCCCAGCACAAAGAAATAGAAGCATAAAAAAAAAGAGATTTATTTGGAATATCAGATGTGCCCGGCAGATTCACCTGTCTCCGAATTCAGGACTTCTCCCACACAAGGAGAGACCATCTTGAGAGACCTTAATGTAGGGCTATCTTCCCCCACAAAACTGAGTTCCCCATTTTGCAGTAATTTCAATAGGTACCTACTAACTTTTATCTAGGAAAAACAAAAAACATGGGCATGTCTCTCAGTCCCATAGTACTCTGTTGTTACAGCTTTCCATATTGTTACTGCAATGCCACTCACTAACAGATCTAACAGTTTGTCTCTTAAAAATACCCCGTAGCAGTTTCTAGTATGTTTTCCAGAATAATTGAACTTTTTGACTTGGTTTTTTTCTGGAGGATCTTATCTGCCCTTGAAAGCTTTAAGCGTCTTAGAAAATGAGAGGGGGGAGAGAAAGAGGGAGAGAAAAGAAAGCAAATCCACATTGTTACTCGCTTATGCCTTAAGACAAAACATGCTGCTTTGAGTAATACTTTGAAGACAGAAAAAAGTTCTTCAAATTTAATGTAATATACATAAGATGCACATATTAAAAAACTCTTGCCATAACCTAAATTTCAGTTTTCCTCTCTTCCAAGCCATAGGCTCATTCAAGCCTTAAAGTTTACTGATTATATGAAAGCAATTTACAGAGATCAGTTCTGACATGGCCTTAGATGAACTTGGATTCCCCAAGAACTGAACAATCTAAACACAAACAAAATGTGCACAGTGCAAGCGACAGATTGTTAATAATTTATAAGAATAATAAAAAATGTTAAAACAAAAGCAGAAAACCCACATGCATATATTTATTAGGTGACTACCAGGACAAATAAGTAAGCATGGCAGATCATGCTAGAAGTGGGATCTGAATAACCAGGTAGAGCTGCAAAGCAGTGGGATATACTACAGAGATAGTATAAATAAAAGAATGAACGAGTGAAAGGGCTGCTAACATCTGTGGAACAACAAGAAGGATCAGGTAGCTAGTGTCAGAGTGGGACCCATGGGACGGAACTAAATTCTGAAGTGCCCTGAGGACAGAGGATATTAAGAAGTTCAGGAAAAGCAGTTTTGAGCACCCTCAAAGGGTGACCAGAGCAGTAGGAGAATTTTAGATGCATGAGGATCTCTGTCCTTGTTCAGTGGGTCCAAGAAATACACCCTTAGTTTGTCAGAATTCATTTTTATTGTTGGCCGACCATGGCTAAGAATGTATCCAAGACAGACTGAGATGTTTTGCAGAAGAGCAACACGGAAAAAAAATGAGAAGAGCATCATACCAGGGAAACTCAGTGATGCGTCCCATATGATGCTATATATGTGTCATATGACCAAATGATGGAGAGATGCAGTGTTAATGGTAATGGAGCCACTGGGGACAGATAAAGAAGAACACAATGGCCAGGCAGATGTGAAAATCAAGATTTCTGAAAAAATAGGGGAAAACGTATAGAAGCATTCAGGTCTGTCCATAAGGTACTCCTAAGGAATAATGGTGGTCAGAGAAGGGAGGTAATAAGCTACAAAGCTGGAAATGGGCTCACAGCACTCATAAATTGTGCATAATTAAGTGGGAGAAGGCAAAAGCTGGACAGATAGAGTCAAAGGTGAGAGTTTTGTTTTGTTTTTGTGGGAGCTTCTATTAAAGCAGATTTTTATAGCAAGGGGAATGCATTTTAAAATAAAATAAAAAAAGTGAGTCTAATGAAGAAGGTGACAGGTTTGGGACTAAGGAGGCCAGAAGATGCTGTGAATTAGCTTGCCGGGATTGTAAGCCCTTTGCTCCATGTTCCCTCTTCCTCTCTCACATGGGACCAGGGGCAAAAAGTGTAGAATGGATGAAACCATCCCTCTTCCAACTGACTTACTCTTGCTTTTTAATTTTTTAAGCAGGCAAGATGGGTTTAGATTCCATGCTAATTTCTACATTAATTATTCCTGTAATTTAGTCATAGCTTCTTTCATAGCATACTGCACTACATTAACTACATTATAAAATGGAATCGGTATCAATTACAAACATCCCGCCCGTCAAGCTGGTCAATGATTGCACCATAAAGACATAAATGATAGGGTTGGAAGAGGCCTGTTTTCCAGCCCAGCACCCAGCATCAAGCAGGATTTTCTTCTACACTAATGTTAAAAGCATTTTATCTGTGCTATATCATTATATTATAAACAAAGGCAACTTGGCAACTGCATAAGGCAAGCGCAGCCCGAAATCTACTCACCTGCACTACCACATTTTTCCCCCTCGCATCTAACCTGCACTATTTATTTTCTTTATACCCGGCCAACAATCCTATATACATCCCTATGGCATGTATATAAACTAGGAAGCCTAAAAAAATGCCATGCTACCCAGACTCCGAGATAACAGCAGTGTGGCACTTTCCGACTTGAGAGTTCAAAGGCTGGTATTCCCCTGGAGGTGCAACTAATGGTGGGAATGTTACTATGCAGAAATATCATTCATCCTATTTTTTTTTTTAAGATTAATCAATACATAGTATTTAGCATGTAATTTTCTAAACACACCTTATAAACACTGATAAGTAACTAAGTCATGGTTAATGCCTATATGTGACATTTCTGGCAAAGCTTTTCAGTTTCTCAGTCATGATTTGAAGCAAATTATGTAGCCCAAAGCCCTACAGAGCTTTCAGCCTTTACTGTGCTTTGCTTTCAGTCTTTGTACAAATTAATAGATACTGTGGGACCTTTACAAGAGCCGAGGAAGGCATGAATGTTAAGCCTGTTTAGAGATCTATTTTACATGCAACTACTTTATTAGCTGCATATGGCTTATAATGATATTACAGCTTGTGAAAACACATATTCAGAAATTAGACAATCTAGATAAGAGCTATTTCATGTAGATGATAACTGAATAAAGCAAGCACACTAATCATTTACTTCTTAAACAACAACAAAAATATATCTGCACAGCAAGAGATACTGCTTAGGTTTAAGTCAAATAATATAATCAGTTTAGAATGACCATACTTGACATTGCTAACTACATTGCTAATTGTAGAGAGTCCCGCTCTACAATTTAGTCATGCATTATAAATCTGGAAAAAAATTCCAAGTGCAGCTATGGACTCCACAGTAGAACTAAGCAGCATTGCATTTTTTCTCCTTCATTAATTTAAAAGGTTTTCCTAGGCATCTTTTCTAAAATAATTTCGCTACCAAGACTTCTAAATTTTTGTGTTCTAAGATTTTTTCCTTAAGTACTTCCCATACCAACATTTACCCAGATAGTCACCTTTAATTTTTATGATACGTAAAACAACCCTGGCTTTCTGTTGAGTATCAGAGCTCTATAAGTATGTGCTAACTAGTCGCTGCCTCCCCTCTAAACTTAGGAGATGACACTGTGATGCTCCTTCCTTAAGTTTCGAGGCACTGTGGATTTGATGCCACTGTTTGTAACACAGTTATTCATAGTGCACATGCAATTCTGTCCATCCACTATTTATGAAATAGAAATGTTGAATTTTTCTGTCACTTGGGAGTTGTGGGTGTTTTATAAGAGTCAGAGTGCAATGCCGGGTACAGAATCAATGACATTGCCTATATAAACAACCTGCACTAAAGGAGGGTAACTCAGTAGAAATTGAGTAACCGTTTTCAGTGTTTCTCTGGCTGCTAGCCAATAGACACCTCCTTAATTTAATTTTAAAGTTCAGTGATGTTTCCACTGGTGTTTATTTATGACAGAATAATATTACGGAATCTATAAGCATAAGACCACCAATAAGGAAGAAGTAAGGCAGTTTGTGGCGGTTTGCTGCCATCAATAAAAACAGGCTTTGAAGAAGGCAGTAGCTTCAGTTCCTTAGTCTGAGCAGTTTCCATATAAACAACAGAACCTTCTCAGTGCAAAATCTGTATGAAATAAAAATCAACCTAGAGTTCAAAAACTCTTTCAAGCATAAGTGACCCATTTCAAGGGCACAGCAAACACACACTCTCACTTCCACTACCAAGCTATGCAAATAGCTTGAGAACAGTCACTTCTTTAATTTGGGTTTTTTTTTTTTAAAAAAAAAGGAAGCAGATACCATCACAAAGTGAGGCTGATAGCATATCTTAATGCCTTTTTAAAAAAACAACAACAAAATTCAAGTAAGTCACAACTTTTCTTCATAGCTTATATTACAAGCAAGCTCCCCTTTGTACGCAGCACTAGCACTTGTGCCCCCTGAAGCACAATATCCCTCAACACAGACTGCTCAGCACGTGTGCCGTACAAAAACAAAACCTCAAAGTCGTATTTTATCAGGTTAAAAGCAAAACCAGCGCTCCGAGACCACGGCTGCCGGCTGTGCGCGGGCAGGAGGAACCCCGCTCGCCGGGGTCAGGCGGGAGCAAACAGGCGCCGGTGCCAACACCGTCACAAAGCTGCTGGCCCCGGCACCGCGCAGAGCGCAAGTGGCGCAGCTGAAACCCAAGCACGGAGCTGGGTGGGATCCAGCCGCGCGCTCCCCTCCGCGCGCAGCCTCTCGCCGCCTGTAAACAGAGCCAGGGAGGGGCGGCCCGGAGCCGCCCCGCTGCCAAGCCAAGCAGAGACTCGTGAGTAAGTTACTAGGGGAAAAACAAGTGCAGCGCGCGCGGCCGCACGCACGCCGCGCACGGGCCGCCGCGATGCCTCCCCGGCGCTGCAGGAGCCTCCCGCCTGCCGCCCTCGGCATCGCTGCCTATGGAAGCGGCACCGCGGCGCGGAGGAATGCGCGGCGTGAGTTAAAGGTAGGAGGCTCCAGCACGGGGCGGTCAGGGCTAGGACGGCGGAGGCTGCTTTGCTCGGACTCTGCGCTGGAAATGGTTGTAGAGGATGGAAGTGCAGAAAGGGCAAAAGCAGAAGGAAGCGTTAGGGAAGGCTGAGGCAGGGGTGAGCAAACAGGAGGGCTGCGGGACTCGCTTGCGCAGCGCAGTGACCTGAGCTCGAACAAGGTGCCCCGGCAGGGAGACTCGTGCTTTGGATTTACCGAGTCAAACGGCCAAGTCCGTGGCGCCCTCAGGACTCACCCACATGGATCTGGCGAGGCTAAAAGGGCCCCTAAAATGACATTTGTGGGGAAGAAGGGGTGAGCAGGACCTGTAGAGCAGAGCAAACAGGTAGAGGGGCTCCGCAAAAGCAGGTAAGCGGCCTGCAAAAGCGAGTGACGATTGCACCGAGGCAGAAATACTTCAGGCATCATTAGCCATGTGTTTCTTCAGAGAATGTGGGCTTACTGGGGGCTGTATTTAGGCTCATTGCTGAGGTAAACTCTGTCATTTCATAATTAACACAATGAATCCCTTAGTGTTTCTGTCATTAGAAGAGAGGAGTCCTATTTAGCCCCACTTTTAGGGTAACTTTCAGGAGCAGCTGTGGGCGCAGCCGTGCCCCTCCAGAGCCGCGCGCGGCACCGGTGCGGGCAGGTAGCTGCGGCTGATGTAACGCGGCGGGAGCAGCCAGAGCGGCTCCGGGACAGGGCTGCCTCATGGCACTACGTGATCGTCCCCGCGCCTGGGCTTAGTCACCCGTGCGCTCACCGCAACGCGGATATTTGCAAGATCTAATTCCTGGCTGCTGCTTGGGTTGAAGGAAGCCCTGACAGTTCCATGAGGTGCAATTTTGGTTGTCTTCTACTGTGCGAAACAGCTTTTTTCTTTAATGCTTACAAAATGCACACTGCGTAATTTAGGCTATATGGTTCATTAAATGTAGCGAAGTTTTTAGTAGCATTCAGTTTAATTGCACAGTCTTTACTGGGGATTTGATTAAGTCTCGTCTTTGCTCTTTTTTTTTTGAAAGAATTGTATGGGTGCTTTTGTTTTCTACACATACTAAGAAGACAGAACACAAAATAATGCAAAATATCTGACACCACCAGAATACACTTGACACTGGAAATCACCTGCCATGTAAATTCCACACTGTTCCATAAATGGCCTAGCAGGAATAATAATGATGTTTTTAAAGCTGCAAATGTTTGCAGTTGTACTTCAGACAGCATTTACTTCAGCACTTTGAAAAGACACTTTTCATGGTTGCATTAAGAAGTTCACTGATTTCAGTTGGAACGTTACCTCTTTACTGATAAAAGGCAGTTGGACACCATCTACTCAAATTAGCATATTTTTAAAAGAAGTCAGCCTCTTTTGAGAGGGAAAAGGTAATTCTTGCCTTTTCACAAAGTCAGACTGCCCTGATATTAGGTTCCCTGGACTACAGAGGTCTATTGTTTTTTCAGAGCTAAACAGTCATAGGTTTGAAGTGGGAATACGTCTAGACCCATAAAAAAAAATCACTACATTTCCCTGATTTCCTCTATCTTTGTCAGCCTTATCACTGACCCAGTATATATCCAGTCCGCCCATAGCTCCTTGGTTGTATCTCCTAAATTTTCATCTGAAGACATAGTTTCATACTTATCTTTCCCACAGAACGCAATAGACAAATATACTCTTTAGTTAGTTGCTGAGGTTTGTGGCTCATCTTTAATGCTTCAGTTCTCCAGCTTTTACTGTGTTACATGATTATTAGATGTACTAAAGATACTGTTTAGTAATTATAAGAACAGTGTAGTAATCTCAAAATACGAATGTAATATATGTATAGATGTGATTAACTCTTGAGTGTCCTGTAATTAATCCCTTACTACTTTTGTTTTAAAAGTTGAAATGTCAGTTCATTTAGTAATCTCAAGAAATTGTAAGCTACAGATGGGATGACTTTACTCTAGACTAACAAGACCAAAAGGCATTTTAGCCATCGACTTTACCTTGAAAACATCTTTCTATGTTTTCTTTATACTATGTCGCATTTTATTTAGAATGTAATATTTGACCAATTCTCTTACTATTTCTCTCTCTACAGAAAAGCTGGTAACCGGCGGCGAAGATCAAAAGCCAAAATCACTATGTGGAGCTGTGAAACATTCAATAGTACTGAGAACAGTGAGGACCAGCATCTCTGCCATGACTTCCACCTTGTGCTTTCCATCTTTTCCCTTCTCTACCTCATTATCTGTTTTCCGATTGGCCTTTGTTACAATGGCTTGCTGGTCCTGGTGAACATCTATAACAAAGCCACTATGACTATGCCAGATGTTTACTTTGTCAATATTGCCATTGCTGGGCTCATCATCAACGCTCTGGCACCGATGTATCTTCTAGGTCTTGCCAATACAAAATGGGCCATCTGGAATTCCAACAATGAAGTTTATATTACCCTCCTTATTTTATTCAACGTTTCATCTTTAGTTACCATGTACTCTACTACACTGCTCAGTCTGGACTACTACATTGAACGTGCTCTACCTAGAACTTACATGTCAAGTGTGTACAACACGAAACACGTTTGTGGATTCATATGGGGCGGAGCTATGCTTACGAGTTTCTCCTCTCTGCTATTCTACGTCTGCAATCACGTATCCACTAAAATAATCGAATGTTCCAAGATGCAGAACAAAGAGGCAGCAGATGCCATCATGGTCTTTATCGGGTATGCTGTGCCAGCTATCGCTGTACTGTATGCACTTGTATTAATTTTGCGAATACGCAAAGAGGCTACACCACTGGATCAAGACACTGGACGCTTGGATCCCTCAGTGCACAGGCTTTTGATCGCCACAGTCTGTACACAGTTCACGTTATGGACACCCTATTATGTAACTCTTTTGGTAAGCACATTTACTAATGCACAAGGAAGACGAGCGGATGAGAATTACAGTCGAATATTACACTTTACGAAGATATTATCGAAATTTTTGGCGTTCTCAAGCAGCTTTGTAATGCCTCTGCTCTACAGATACATTAACAAAAACTTTCCCAACAAATTACGACGTCTGCTTAAAAAAATGCATTGTGGGAATCAAGGGTGTTCTCATGAACGCACAGTAGTACAGCAAGTTATGACGTAGGGATGGAAGAATCTCTGGTGCTCAGTTACTACAGTCCTTAGCACAGCAGGACTCAGGCTGGAATACTGTGGTGTTGGCTCTCAAAATCACTGCTGTGAGAGTCCTAACCAGGGGGCCAGAAGGAGCCTTCGATTACGGTTAAATGAGACACAGTCTTAATTTTCAAATAATTAAGTGCAGAAATCCTGTAAGACTCTGGCCTATGTGCTGTAATACCTGTGACATCTAGTATATTCAGTGCACTGATCTGGTTACAAAGCGTAAGCTCTGTCTTCATAGTTCTAATATTTCTGCCCGAAGAAATATCTAAGCAGTTAATTGAAGTCTTGACTGAAGACACGGCACTTTGCATCTTGCACAGGAAAAGGAATCATCTTATTTTCTGTGCAAAGAAATAACTAACAGTGCTATCTTTGATGAAGTAAATAGTACTTTTCAATGAAGATGATGTAGGTGATCTTTACTAAAGATCATATTACTCAGTTATGTAAGTCCAAATAGTAATATGTTAATTATAAATTACATTATTTAATTTCTTTCTCCATCACTGAATTCCCTCTAAAAATGCCTAACTTACAATTTTCAGAAATTATATTCTCATTCAAACTAACCTAAGATTTAACACCTATTTTAAATATTTTTTTTTCTGGATCTAACATTTAACATTTTTTTCCAGTGCTTTGTTTGCATCCTAAAACATTTCAACAATTCAGAAATATTTATTAACAAATTCTAGGGGAACTAAGAAACATTTTCTCTGCACATTAAAATGAAGGACACAGTGGTTTACGAAGTTAAATTAAAATTTAACTAGCAAAGAATGTCTGGCTAAGTGTTATGGTCCACATATGTTCATGTAACAAGAGTAATTATCTTAAAAATAAATATGTTTATGATTAACATTTTGTATTTTCAAGGGATATGTTTGCAACAAATAAATTGACTTCTCTTTAATCTAGGGCATCACCGGAGGTTTGGAAACCATACCAAAACCTTCAGCACACACTAGATTTTAAAATGGGAGCAGTGTGTATTCCTTGCAGCCAGCATCAGCCGATCTCTAGAAATGGAGTTCCTCCCTCTGTATCGCACAGAGGTGATAAAGAAACCCAGGGCAGAATTCAAATTTGAGCATTTGGGGAGTATTTGAAGTCTATAAGAAACACAGACAAGCTGCAGGTCACTTAGCAGCAGAGCGTCACGTACCCCACACTAACAAACTAGGAAATGTCGACACAAAGAAGTGGCACTAAGTGGCGCCACAGATGGCAGAGGGAGCACAAGCCAAACCTGTGTCCCCTGCCCTGCTCTGGGCAACTTTAGCACTGGCCCTGCTTCAACGTGGCACAGTCAGTTCATCTACTCATTTGCCACAACTCCAAAACTCCCCATGACTTCATCAACAGGGGCAGTCTTTCAAGCTTCTGGTATAGCAAAACTAAGGTGTAAAAGCAGAATTAAACCTTTCCCATTTCTCATGGCCCGGTTTTACCTGATAATTTGTCCCAATTTATCAGCAAACGCATAAATTTTAAGTGGGAAGTAGGTGAGGTCAAGACCTTCTCAGATCTGCAGTATTTCATATTTTATAGAAACTACTTTTTAACCCATAAAACCTTACACATTAAAAAATTTATTTCTGTGGCGTGTTTTTCTGCATGAAAACTACCCAGCACAATTATATCAATTTGCTTCATAGTTCTAGCCTGCTGATCAAAAACACGGTAAGGCAGGAAGCCTTTATCGTTGTGTTGCAGTGATGCTACAGCCCACGGTGCCTCTGCGCTGACGTGGTGCTGCCTTTTTTGTATTTTTGGTAAACCACTGCCTCTTCTTTCCCTTTTTGCCCACCCCCACCCACCCAGCACAGGAGTTTTTCTAAGAACTGCGAGCTACACACTCATTTCTCAGCATTCAAATTCACATTCCACAAAGTAGCGCACGAGTAGGAAATCTTTCCCTGCAACTAGCTGGCAAACAGGCTCCTCTTCTTCCTAAGGGAGCAAAATCTGGCTTCCTAAAGCCCCACATTAAACCTCTCATGTAGAAGCTGCTACAGAAATTCTGTCCTGCTATGCAGGGAAACAAACTCAAGCAGGGAGGAACTGGCTTATGTGGTGTGAATACAGGTTTACAAAACTGGGCCACTGCCAGGCCTGTGTGGCTAGCACACAGATTAAGGGTAGTTTTAACTTCTATATTGCTTTCCTACTTCTATTTCCTCCTCCCAACTCATCTTGCTTATTATGTCTAATAGGACTGAATGACATATTGACTTACGTCCTTTCTTCTCTCCAGGTTAAGTTCTCTGCTCCAGACCTCTCTTCAGATTTTCTTTCCTGTGTTGTCTATCTGCATGTGCTGTTGTATTTGATTTTCTTGTTTAATTTTGCACCTTTGATCCCTTCCCTACTTCATCTTTTACTTTATCCTTGATCGTGTTCACCACTCGTATTTCCTTCACTCGACTGACTCCTGAGTTTTTCTCATGTCCTTTTTATTTTAGAAAAGTATTTTTGCATATATCCTGGAAAATATACAAAATGTGATGGTAATCATGTAGTCAAACAACTTACAATTTAATGAATGAGATTAATATGGACTCAATGAATATTTTTAAGACTTAGGTGAAAGAGAATAAACTGTGCAATGGGGTGACTGACTGTTGTTCTTTTAAGGAAGTTCTGAACTCTTGCAATACTCTGAACTTGGTGTCTCTTAAAAAGCAAACCTCCAAAAACCAACAGCTTTGCAATATTTATAGCATACGGGATAGATGCATTAAAATATTTCAACTAATATATAGTATCAAAAATACAGGGGAACTTTTATGGACAGATCTTTAATAGACAAAGTTCTGAAAATGGAACCTTCCCATTTCAATACCTGAAGTTTTTTGATTATTTTGTAAATATGGGCTTATCTATTTTACATTTAAATAAATATGAAAAAAGTATTGTATATATGAGCAAGATAAAAATCAGTCTACTGATGTAAAAAGAATCTGCAAAGAATTTATTAAATTATTTCTTAAAGAATCATTTAAATGTAAACCTCTGAGCAATGAAGTGTACTGTATGTTACTGTATGTATATAGTGTATATTAGAAAGCAAGCACAAGCCAAGTGCCATTATTAACAGTGTTATTTTCTCACAAAATTAATTTTAATATTTGAGTTGATCTATGGCTGACAGTCCTCTTGCTGAAAAGCCAATTAAGTCAAATCAATAAACTAACAAAACTGTTCATCTCTGTTTCTGCTGAAGTTATTAACACAGTTAGTTGCAGACTGGTTCTTGTTCCCTGACCTGCTGCAGCTCCTCGTTTCACAAGGTTCTGTCTGGGAACCAAACCGAGGTGGTCTCTAAAAAGGTCATGTTCAGCTAATGAAAGCAGGAACCACTAGAAAATTTCTGGTTCTGTTTAAAATGAGGAGTCAGAATCTTCCATATCATCTCATAAAACTATAGAAATGCAAAGCTTCATAACAGAACTGGTGACTCATACAATTTTCGTAATAAAATGCTGAAACATGAGATTTTCTGGTTGGTAAGTAATTTTTTGGTCTTCTTGATGAAAATCCAAGTGTAGATAAGGTTAAAGCAATGTTGCTTCATTAAATTATACCATCACAAACTAGGTGACTTGAATGTCAAATCAGGGCATATTGAATTATCATTTTTTTCCAGATCACAGTTCTGACATCATTCACATCTCACTATTTGTCAGCATGAAGCTGGCTGGGATGAAAGTAAATCCCCCAAACCAACATGAAAATATCACTCCTCTGCCCTCCTACCTCCTGAGCTACAACCTTTTTAGCATTAAGAATCCTTCAACTAAAAGGATGGACTAATACTACACTGCAAAAATACAACTTAGTGATGAACGCTTCCACTGCCCATGTCCCTATCCTATCTTCTCCCTGTGCTGCCAAACATGAGATAACAGAAATCAACTCCCTGCAGAACTTCCCTTGGTTCCCTGAACATCACAGATGTAGTAAGGTATAGTTGTAAAAACACACAGGTAATTTAGCTCTGAGAGTTTTAACATCTTTGATAATACATTTATTGTAGTAGTCATAGCATATGATCAAAATTATCAGTCACCGTGGATCAGTTAATTTACGCTGTATATATGAAAACTCTTATGTGGTTATACATTCAAAATTACTAACTTGTCCCCTGTAACATCTATTTTGGAGAGCCAGCATCTCTAAAGACACACAGTGAGCAAGAATTTCCTGATGTGACATTCCTCAGAATGTTCTGTGCTGTGCTGTGGCCTTTTTACATGTAAAAAGGCCATGTTTTTCTTCTTGGTAAGTAAAATCCTCTTAATATAAAAACTTGGAAGATCTTAAGTGAAAATGCACCTCATTAATAAGTTGCCAGTTTACTGGTCTACGGTTTAGCAAAGGCTGAACTTCAACACAAATGCAAGTCAGACACCATCACTAAAGTCACCAGGTTTGTACAGGTTCAAAAGAGGCCAGCTGGGAATCAGCCCTTTTCCATCAGTACACAAATATTTCACCAAAGGAAACCAGGAAAATATGACATCTATGTCAAAGAACTCAAGGGAATGCAGCTTTGGTTGAAAATCAAGGCTCAATTAAAAGGGTTTCATGCTATGGGCAAGTACGTAATTGAAAAAGTTACTTCTTGTTTATTAAAAACGAAAGCAGTACAGTGGTCAGGTTGGAAACCTTCTCCTTTTCACTAGCTTTATCGCAGTTGCACAGCATCAGTAGTAGAAAATAAAAGCAGAATTTGGCTCCCAAGTTCTCCTAGTCTCAGTTCTTCTGTTAACTAAAGACTTTGCAAAGTACTGACTTTTGAGAAAGTTTTTGCAGCTGTGAAGTCCTCAATGCACTGAAGAATCTGAAACATATGCACTAAGATCAACTTCTGCAGCTTTTTACTAAGCGAAACCTCATGTATTTCTGACGGTATCATACAATATTCTTCCTAAGTGAAAGCAACCTGAATGTGCAAAACTAGCTGTGCCAACTACCATGGCAACAAATTTGAAGTGTGAAGTGTTGCTGGTTTTATTTCCTGTAATTTTCTGTTATATATCAGAATACTTTGACATATTCTGCGTACATTATTTTTCTATCAAGAGAGAGGACGATTTATTATCTATTTTGTTATTCCACTTGCTTCCCCGCAAGCTTTCCATGTGATTTCCTCGTATTCCTGCTGTATAAAGAATTTTCACATTTAATTAAATTCACAAGTACACTCGAACTATCTACAATCTACGTCTTGCTGAGTTCTTGCAAAATTACAAATCATGCCAATGAGAGATTTGAAAGAGTATCAGATTCTTAGCAGAATATTTGATGATACATTACATGGAAAGATAAATGAGAAACAGCATAAATACTGTCAGCTGGGAGTCCTGGAGAAAGGATTAATAGGAGAAGAAAGAAAATAGAGATTTACAGTTAGAGACATCTTGCAAGAATATACCAATCTGGATCCAGAAAGGTTTGACAGTAGGTATAATGCTGCTATAAAAGCTTAGCCAAGATGCTAGACTCTGGATAACTACAGTTAAACTTCACAAATGCATTATTAAACTCCTAAATTAACATGCCTTTATCACAATCACACTGGCATCAAAAGGAGATTCTTCTATTGATCATTACTTGCATGCCTAACTTTATTTACACATTGTAACATGACTTGAAAAGCCTTATTATAGCAGCTAGGCTTACAAGCTATAGCTTAAACTTCTCTTGGAGCTGGCAGAATTTCCATATTTGTTTCTGAACTCATCTTCAAAACTTTTTAAAGGAAAATTTGAATTTAAACCTGGTATTGGAACTACTACAGCATCAAAGCCTTGACAGAAAATGTTTTAGACACTCCACCTGGTGGTCACTAGCTGAATACTCTTGCAGTTTATTACTAAAGCCCTCAGATCAGTAAAAACTAATTAAAGGACTGAAGTTAATCATTAGGGAAAAAAATCAATCCTGGGTTCTGGTTAAACACATATACATACAAGTTGGTCCTGTCTGCAAGCAGCAGAGTATTGCTACCAGTATTTGTAAGAAGAAACAAATTTAACCATAATTTTTACCTACCCATAGTGTACAATTTGTTTTGTGATTGATAGGAACACTACTTTATAGTAATACTATACGTATTTTCTAGTAGTAATAAAATAATGTTTATAAAACAATCACATTTCAAACAATGCCCAAAAAAAGCCATTATAAAATTCCTAACAGTGAATCATGAGCAAGCAATTCTGAGATGGGAAGGCTGCTATCAGCTTTAAAACCCCAAGCACAGCCAGACGGTCAAATCTAAAAAATTCCCATAGCCCCATGTACCTTATACTCAGTTTTTCTATTCGCCGAGAAAGAAGTTGAATCAGCTTTCCAGTGAACTCTCATACGTAATCAAAGCATCTGCTACTGCTAAGACCCATAAATCCTCAGTTACCAGGAAAACAGCATAAGCATCTGAATTCCATTAAATAAATAAACCCACACTACAACCAAACCAAACATGCAAGGAATATAATACAATGGAGGCATGCAAGTTCTTCTTTTTTTTTTTTTAATAAAATGCAACCATAATAAAATTCTTTTCATTTTTTTTTCAGAGCTAGCGATTTCAGTTTCTGTGCACAAACTTCCCCAGTATTTTTAGGTCAAAGACCAACGGTTCCATGTTGTTTTAATCACAGACATCAATTTGCTTGCTGTCAAAATACCAAACATACATAAAATTAAAACCAAAAACTCTCACAAGAACAATTTTACAGAGCTGCTTTCAACTGGGCACAAAGGTAACAGAAGCCTTAGTCTACAGTCTCTTCTCAAGCATAAGGTGGGATTTTTTTCCATGAATCCTGAGTCACTGCATTAATAGCAAGTGGCCTTGAGGCGCTAAAATGCCACCAAGAAAGGCCTCTAAGATGTAATCTCAGCTCTTGAATAGACCATAGAAACATCCTTAACTAGCCAAACTCTGTGGTTAGAATTCCACACAGGTTATTTGTTGTTACTTAAACTTAAGGAAAACTGAGTTGGAAATGCATGGCAGTTCATGGAAAACATTTTTGGAAAAAAAAAAATCTCCTACTTCGCAATTCACAATTCTAATCACACAGCAACTGCTTTGCACTTTAACGATAGTACACCAAGGAATGGACAGTAACAGCTATTGGATACTCCAAGCCATTCCTATCGTATGACCCAGGCAGTTACCTTAATATTAACCTTACATCAAAGAGTCAAAAAAAGATGCACTAATCAAGAGCAGGAGAAGACAGGGCTGTCTAAAAGGCACCTCAGAGTTCTAATGCAATCGGAAATATCAGTGGTTTCAGGGTCTCATGAGCCAGTAGCCCTCATCTGCATTTATTTTAGGAGAGGAGTTTCTCATCTGGCATGTGTCTTTATGAAAGAGGCAACACTTGAAAATTAAACCTAAGGCTAGGGATCTTAGTCTATTAAACACAGCAGCAATACAGGACAATTAAGAAAACAGTAGTTTTCCATCAAAAGAAATAAGGTGTCTCACATCTGCTTTCTTAATAATGATGTCAGCCGCCTTGCACCGGAGATAGGTATTTTGGCAGAGAAAGAATATTATGGATTAAAAAATAAACAAGACTTTTGCCAGCAGCAGCATACTGTAGGTAGCTAGTACAAAGTCTGTTGTGAGCCAACCTAAAATACTGTCACAGAATATCACACATATTTAACTTCAACAACTTCTGCCTTTACTGCCTCTGCCGCATCCAGAACAGTATAATCACATACTAACCTTGTCCATTGACAGTATGCATGTTAATCATGAACCACTAAGTCACTAATGAAAAACACTTAATTTATACATCATGCCACACATTTAACTCCCATGCTTTGAGCAGCTGAATTAGCTCCTCACTGATGTAACTAAACACTAGTTTGTTTTGCCACTGTTTTCATATGACTTGTACCTTGTGATCATTCAGGCACATCAGGCTGAACTGTTTTTTTGTTTGAGAAAAGGCAAAGCTGACATCAAACCCAGCAATATTTTGCTTCTCTTCTAATACTGCATTAATTTTGAAAATAACAGGACAATTAGTTGTCGTCAAAACTCTACCATATAAATGTTAAAATAATTCTGATTAGATTTTGCCCATTTTCATGGACCAGGCAGAATTGAAGCTATTGATGTGGAAATCAGCATGGTCTAAACAGAAGAAAGAATATGGACCTGGGAAATACCAATTTTCTAACTGCTGTTTCTCCTATGGCCTTCCATTTATTCCAGTAGCTTGGGAGGATATATACACATACTTGTAAAGTATGCATATTGCCCTATGTTATTCCCTGTATTAATATAAGCCAAGCACTGAAATTGTAGCATGCTGCTTTGCAAGCTCTCTGTCATTGCCCAGTTCAACACCAAGAATGATAAATGTTATCTCCCTTTACCTACAACTGAATAATGAAACTTTATACAGCCTCAAATCACTCCATGCTGCCGCCGAGCAGAACTGATGTGACGGATCACGCGCGAGCAGGGACTGCCTCGGTGGGAAGGAGGGCACCAATGGCCGTGGCAGCGGCTGAGCGATCCCATGCGCGCACGTGACCCAGGCTGGAAGCTCAAAATTCAAGTTAGTATCTTCCAGTCGAGGGCCAAAGACTCTCTGAAGTTTCCAAAGACTCTCTGAAGTTTCCCTACGATTTTCTAAACAATCACTCAATATGGATAGGCAGTTTAAATATGATCTCTGTACAGCCCTAAGACCTAGGAAGAATAACCTAACACTTGAAATCGCATCTTTTATGGAAAATACGATGAAGATACGATGAAGATAAAGAGGGATGATCAAACACTGGCTACAAATAATCTTCTCATCCTGCAGAAGCTACTGTACATTTTCAAGAGGTTGCAACAACAAAAATGTTCTTTTCCGGGGAGTGCTGGTGTAAGAAAGGAAGATGAGACTGACACTTTCCAAACGGCAAGGCACTAGACAAATCACACACCAATCCTGCCCTGCTCATTTATACCTGAGGTTTTAAAAACACTATTGTACACAGCCGCTAAGAAGACTGATGCTGAACCAGACTCAAAATGTACTACGGGGTCCAGATCCTGCTTTTTCATACTTCACAGACATCATGGAAAACCTTCAAAAGTGACTTATTCCATGTTTACATTACTTGGAGTGCTTCAAAAGGGGAGTAACCACACAGACCCAGGGGGCAGAGGGGGAGCACCTTATTTTAAAGAGGAGATCTTAGCATTTTTGCCATGCACAGGGTTTGTGTCAAGTTTTGTCTTGGAAGTTTGTTTGATATTTACTCAACTGACATTTTCATGACTTCTAAGTAGCATATTCATTAAAAAAAGAAGTAATTGCAAAGGCTGGTCTAGATGCATACAATTACTTCATGAGCGGGAGGAAAAATCCACTGGATGGCCTCACATACTTAGAAATAGCCGGGCCAAACACTACTTTACTGTTTTGAAATATCTCACTGCCGAGGATAATTTGAACTTTAAAGTCACATGATGAAACCATAGGTTTGCTAAACATGCAACGTGTATGGTTTGAATTGCTTAAACCGAGTTCCTGTTTCCTCTGCTGAACTGAATGTTTTTGTAGTCAGCGAGTGTCTGGATTTTCCATCTCGATGTACAGCAGCTAAAGAAGTGACTGTAAAATATACTCTGCTTTCTGCATAAATAAAAAAGGGCTGTTTTCTCCAATCAGTAATTACATTTCATCTGACTATTCACAGAGAAAGCCTCAGCCAGTTCTACCTGTGGAACATTTTCTTGAAGAGGTAAGTGTTTTATCTTACTTTGAATATGCAATGCTTTTTTTCATCATAACAGGATACAAGTGTGATGCTAAGGTTGTAATTTACAGTTTTTAGTTCTCCATTAACAACATTTAAACTGCACAGGATTAAATAATGCATCTGGGAAACATCCTCATAAGACTAAAATTAGTAATAAGCTCAGCTTTAAGTAGAGTCAAACTAAAGGTTGTTTTACCATAACTAATTAATTGCCATTGAAGAGATGATAGTTAGTAAAATATTGATCGGTGGTCTTGGAAAAAGACTCTAGCCTGTGCCTAGCAGTCGCCCTTTAAAGAATGAACATTGTTCAATAAACCTAGCGACACTGCAAGAACTGTATGGGGCAGGAAACACGTCAGCAGCGCAAATAGAAGATTATGCTCCGTTACCACCAATTCATTTATATTTTTGAGAAGTAAAAGTCTAAGCTTTCAGCTTCTCACAAACTGATCATTTCTCAGAAGTTAAAGTTAGGATTTCTTAAACCTCATACATTTTCCAAAATGCAGACATTTTGTCATGGTGAAATTGCAAGAAAAATGAGTGCAGTGTTTTTCATTTCCATCTTTAGCACACTGCAACGTGCCACAATTTTTAACTTGGCAGACCTGGTAAAAGCAGTAAGGATAAATTCACACACTTTGTTAACCCCCACAAAATTATCTGCACTGTTTTCAATGGCTGCAACTGCTCATGGCCACAAAGGGCTGAGTGTCACAAGGAATATTGTGCCTATTGCTTAATACTCAATGAAAGAGTATTTTTCTTCTAAAGGCTGGTGAGGAGACGCAGAGACTGCCCTGCCAAACTGTGCACGTAGGAAGAGCTTTGGTTGCCAGGGAGAAATTCCCTGTTCTAGGAAAACTTCTTTGTAGACTAAATTAACTAAAGTTTCCTTGAACCAAGACTTCATCTAGAGTTAATCAGAAGGGGCAAAAAAAAGGAACAACAAAACCTTACAGACCAGGCTTTTTCAATGCTGAAAGTAATCTTTTCACAACTTGCTATTTTTAAACTGCCTTCTAAGCACTATACTCATTTGCTCAGCTCCATATGTTGCAGTTGAAGGATCATGAAGCTGGGCTTCAGAAGGGCAAAAAAAAAATTCAGACGCGTTCCCTTTGCCTGCTACCAAAAAAGGCAAAGCGGGTGACAGTGGGAGAGCAGTGTCAGAAAGAGCCAAAACCCAAGACCAGAAAGGGAGGCGAGGTGAAGTTAAAGAATGATTAATGACATGAGAGTTAAGCTCTGTTCAAACGAAGCAAGGGGGGGCAGAGGTAACGCAGGGACAACGTGCAGCCGGAGGAAGGCAATGCAGAACGTACAGCGCACACAGCACTGGGAGTTTCCCTGGATCTGAGATACAGGGCAGTAATTTTGGGATAAACACAACTAGGTCTGAGCTCTGCCACAGTTTCCATGTACAAGAGCTGTTCTGAAGGCAGGCTCGGCTTCCAATGATTCACGAGGAGAGGTGAAGTCACTGTGTCAGACGGAGAAAAATCCAGCAGCAGCTCATGGCGCTGCCGCTGCAGCAGGGCAGATGCCACAAGAACCAAAGGCCATTGGCCCTCCTCGGGAACGGCAAAAACACGACACCCGCCTGGAAATAAAATGCCTGCAGCTGCCGTAAATTTAGCACCCTGACAAGAACTGAGGGAATACCGGGTATTAATCATAGCAAGAAGGAAAAAAGGATAATGAACTCCTTATTATCCCATTATGGAAACTCTGAAAGTATTTTGAGAGAAAAAAAAAAAAGGATTCTGGGATTCTGCTGTGTAGACATAGTGAAATAAAGATGTGGAAAATTAAGTGCCCTCTATTGCTCTGAAGCTCCCATACCAACATATCTTTTTACTTTAAATCACATTAGCATGACCAAAAATCTACAAACATTTGCAGAGATGCCCAACTTACCACAGCAGAAGCTGTGAGCCTTATCCCATTATTATTATTGTAAGCATTCCAATTTAGTGCAGGGATAAATTTAAGAGATGCTTGTAAAGGCTTAAGATTTCCAAAGGTAGACCTGCAAGACAGATTATTTTGCCTTACAGTCAAGCCAAAAGCCCCTCTAAAGCTGTAGAATACATGATCATAAAGGCCTTACAAATGTATTCCTGCATCTTAAGATCACATTAGCGTGGCATTCAAGAGATCTCTAACACCAAATTCCGCAAATATCTTTAAGTGAACATCAAAATTAATATTTATATTGCTTATAATTATATACATAAATTTGCACTGTTATTTCCAAGTGAATATTTTAAATCTAGTTTGAGTAGATTATTTTTGCTTAGTTCAAATCCCTCCCCAAATGACATAAGTTAAGAGACACACATTAGAAAAGCAATATCTAGATGGAGAAAAACAACAACGCTAGTAATATTTTTTACCTTTTTTTTATTCAATAGTAATATTAAATAGAGGTCAGTGTCTATAAACAAGAGGTTCAGCTAGTTTAAGCTATTTCAGGCTTCATTTGGACACCTGCAGCAAGTGAGGCCTAGATACATAGCCTCTCAGTAAGAAAATGCAGTTCCAGCATTAAAATATAACTTGAAAACAGGTGGGTATAGGAAGAGGCATCCTGAAGACGCACTTAAAAAAAAAAAAAACACAGGAAGTTGCAGTTACTGGAGTCTGCTGCTTTATAGCCAATTTTCCTTACTTTATGTCAAACACTCAAAGGATAGCTAAATAAAAGAATAAAGCCATTGCTGTGGTCAGAGATATGTCTAATATCAGTACCAAGGCCAGATCTTAACCTCTTGAAACTGCTGTATGGGAGGACAACGCCTGGCAGAAGGGGCAAACCTCCTCCGCACGCTCATGGGCTTCCACATTTTCTTGCAACACCAGCAATGGGCTTCAGACCTCCCCTCCAACCCAAGGTCCAACTGACTTACACCTATTCCTTCACTCGTGAGATTTCTCCTGGGTATTTAGGGAGAGATTAATTGTGAAAATTAGAATTTCAGGCTCTTTGGATTTCCAGGAAACAAAGAGAAATCAGAGCCGCGTATGGAAGGCAGGAGAACCGAGCGCATCGAGCCCTTCGGTTGCAGCTCCCTGGGTAGCTGAGCACTTTTATGCTGGCCAGCACAGAACAGCAGCTATGTGGGCAGATACAGGAAGGGGCGAGCATTGCTACTGCTTGGCTAATGAGAAATTTTCTAGGTTTTCTTCCCAGCACTTCAGTATCTCACAGTTTATCAAACAGAAGCTAAAATAATTAGCCCTATGAATTTGGTTTTACAGCTCTCAAAAAATGGAAGATAAACTTCGCTTTCCAAAGCTACAGGAACACAATCCAAATCTGTCTGAACTTTCCTCACAAGTCACCAAAATTAAGCACCAAAGATGACTTAGAAGTCAGCCTAATCAGCCTTATTTCAAAGAGATACTTCAGAATTATAACTTAATGAAGGAGAAGTCATTAGTATGAGAAAATAGAAAAGGCCCATCAATTCACTATAGTTTTCTTTTCTTTTCTTGTTTTTAACATCCCTACTCTTCAGATTGAGCACTTCAACACAAACACGATTCTCTTCTTAGTGGCACATATTAAAAATTAGCTGAACAGAAACAAAAACTCTACTACAAGCATTTAAGATCTATTTCCTTAATTACCAGTCAACCATGTTTCCTCCCAACACCTCTCATCTTCGAAAAGATTTTCATTCGGTTTTTCTCTAAAATTTATTTATGCATTTAACAACCTATTTTTTTTAAAGCTTCAATATTATACTGACTCTTAATTATTAATTCACTTCAGACATTCCTGCCAGCTTTGCCTCTCATTATTTTCCTATATGTTGCACCCAAGCTGACAGCTTAGGATAGAGCAAGTCAGATCAGCTAACTTGAGCCTCCTGCTTGTGCACCTGGAACATGAACGTTTCCCTCCGCACATTAGTCCTCCCTGCAGTGGAATCTCTCCAAAAATAACTATCTTTGAGAAAGGAAGAAATCCTGTCTTTGAGGGGACAAAGACCACTGCTGAATCAAAACATAACTCCATGGTTTTATATAAATGAAATTATAATTATGTAAGATTATATATACATTTAATCAAAGTCACTCTGATAAGTCAACTTTTCTAATTAAAGCCAGTATTAGAATTCCAATTTTGGGGAGAGATTAGAAATATCAGAAATATGAAGTAGTGTCAGAGGTAACAACCATAAATGAACTGTCAAACAGAATTAAGAGGCTGACTTATCTATAATGAACACTGCTTAAAAACATTAATGTGTCTTTATGAACTTTTACCAATTTAAAATTACTTTAAGAGTTAACATGACTAGGATTTCTTTATAGAAAAATACATTATGTACAATTGTAATATGTTGTTGTTGATTGCACAGAATCCTCTAATAAGTAGAATTTCCCTGTCTTATCTTTGCTTGGCTCACTCTTCATATACTTTGCTTAAATACACCAGCTATGCATAAAACTGAATAAAGTAAAGAAACTAGACTCTGATCCAACACAAAATTGCATTTTTAGCAGAAACAAAAGCAGAAACATTAAGACAACATACTACAGTCATTATAGCTAACCACCTCTCTATATTACTCTTAAGATTTCCTATTCTCAGGAATTTGTAACTGAAACAAAATCTGTAACATTCTTTAAAAAAATGTTATTTGGTATTTTATATAACTTTACATAGTTTTATCAATAGGCCTATAATACACAGGTAAACATTTGCTCAAATTCAAGCAAGCAGAAAATCATTATTTTTTTGCAGCTCTATGCAATAGTTACATCTAAAACAATAGTATTCTTAATGTATAAAGATGCTTCAGTATGAAAGAACAGCTTGTTCATGGAAATTCTTAAGCATTTGTATTAATTTTCAGTGAGTTTCTCAGCACAGACTGTAGTTATGAAAATCTTTATTTTTCCATAAGAGAAAGGAAGAAAAACTAAAACAAGGGAAGGAACGTGGTTCTTGTCTCATAGTGTAATTACCCGCGCATTTTCCTCAGCCCAGGAACCCAGCTGGGTTCATATCATACAAAACTTCCACTTGCCACAGGAGAACAAAGCAACTTTGTGGCTGTAACTGCAAACCAAATACTAGGGTTGCCTTCCATGCTGCCTTTATCCTTTTTTTTTTGGCAAGATGGTGAGGAAAAAGGGCTCCACCTAATCACAGATCCAACATTCTTCCTTATCTGAATTTCCAATTTATAGAATGGGAAACATGCACACAATGAACCTGGACTGCTGTCTAAAAAGCTCTGCTGAAATGAATGTGTATCCTCCTGAAGTGAGGAAAATAAGAGAGGAAAGAGGAATCAGATAAAAAAGAATAAACTTCCAGATTTATCTGACTACAAATATTATATAAGATAACTTGAAGTTAATATAAAAATTTACACCCAAAATCCACTACAATTATACTGAAGAAAAAGCTCATAATCCTGATTACACATGCTGTTTAATATACAAACTAGAAACAATGCAAAGCGTCCTTAAAACCTTTTTTATGCTCCTTTTAGGTTTCAGTTTCAGACACCAAAAAAACAGGAAATAAACACTGCCCAGAAGAAAGGATGGTTTCTCACAACATGACGTGGATCAGCTACCCAAGCAAGAACTTTGTTTTCATCTCCCCGGAAGAAATTGAAGCATTCATTGCATCTCAAAACATCATATCAAGACTTATGCACTGTTACATTGCCTTTTTTGTACCAACAGGATTAATAGCTGGCATATGTATTTTGATCGTTTTCATAAGGAATTATTTAAAGGTCAAAGTCATAGAAAACTTAGACTTACTTCTTCTACACTTCACCATCAGCAATATTATAATGATTTTTTTTTCATTCACTGTCATTCCTAGACCTGACTATGTAAAAGCAACCCACTTCACATGCAAAATCCTATCTTTTTTTTTCAATTTAAGCTATTTCAGTTCTCAGCATCTTTTCATTTTGGTGCTTCTCATCATTTTACTCAAGAGATTTCCACCAAGGACTGCTCTGAGCAAAGCAACCCAGAGTCCCATATTGGGTGTTGGATGTGTACTTACATATGCCTTCTGTTTGTCACTGTGTGAATCAGTGCTGCTTGGCACGGATAACTATCACTTGGAAACCGATTGCCAGTTAGATCCTTTATTTGCATGGCCTGAATATGAGATCATTAAATTCACCTTCGGATTTGGAATCCCATCATGTCTTCAGATAATCTGTTTTACTGTGCTCTTTGCTAAAGAAGCGCCCGCTGAGGCTCCAGCCCTACAGCTGTACATTCGTAGGTACGTGGTTGTGGTACCTATAAGCATAATCATGTTTATATGCCGCCTGTTTTACAGCATTATGATTCTCCTCAGAACGACACTCAAATTACAGAAAAGCATTGGAACTCCAGGGAATGAGCTCACGATGAATATTGCAGAAATAGTGTTGTTCTGCGAAAGCTGTACCAGTTTGGTATTTGTACTTTGTTTGCATAAACCCTGCAAAGATGCAGTCCTGAAAGTCATACGGAACTGCAAAAAGGAAAATACCACCAGCAATCATGAAGCATCTGTGAACCACGAAAGTACCTCTCAGTAACACTTGCTTTTTCAGAACTGTCATTTTTTCCACTGTTCGTCTTCATAAAGGGTAACAGTTCCTTGTTTCAACCCCAAGCTTGGACTACTGTAGAGCTAGGAGTAGGGGAAGGAAAAATATATGTGGGACTAGTATTTGCAGCAATTTATGAGAAAACATCTTGCCTTTCCATCTCCCATCACCCCCCAGTAACTTTTTAATAAATGCCTACATTCTACAAATGTTACTTTTAAGCAAAGCAGAAATAAGAGCATGTGGTCACAGAAGTATGCTTCTGAAATAAATACCCTTGCATTGGCAAAGATGCAGACAAAAACACAGCAGAAAACAGCTCTGAACTGCAGGAAAAATCTGCAGCAAAGGCATTTTCTCAGCTCTGCTTTCACTATGACTGGAATGTCTTCCCCTACACAATACTCCTATTTTTTATAATCTTGGTTAAGTCTAGTAGCAACAGCAGTGAATTATGGCTTAAGAGTCCACTATAATCCTAAAATTATACTGCAATGCTGTAAGTTTACTGCACTGCTTTTATACATATATCTAAACTTGCATAAAAGAATATGTAAAGTATATATATTTTATATATATATTTGTATATAACGAATAAAGAAAGCTTATCATTCTTTCTCCATTTTCCTGGTTTGGAATCATCAAAGCGTTAAGCTTTTTGTCTAAAATCTTGCAGCTCAGAAAAGAAAAAAGAATGAATGAATGATGAAAATCCTCAAATGGAAATGAATGGATGTAAACCCTGGTACATAAAGTTCTGAGGCCCTCCTATGGCACTGAACTGGAAAGATCAGAAGATAGGCTAACTAGAACTTCTGCACAAGGATGAAGGTTTTTTGTTAAACTTCTCAGCTTCAACCTTACTTTAAGACTTAAACTAATTATAGATTTAAGTCGTTCTTGATAGGTTCATTCAAAAGTATGAAGTACTACACCTAGGAAGAATCACAGTGGATAATACCCTAGAGAGAAAACAAGATAAGTCAGGTTCAGAGGAGTATAACTGAGGTTTCCTTTAAAAAAAAAAAAAAAAAAAAAACTGAGCTTCCATTTCCTATTTAAATCAAGGCTCTCCTAGAAACAAGATAGGGAATATTATACATGTAGCTAGGAATTCATGAATAAATGGTGCAAAAAGAAAAAGGAAAAAAGGAAAAGAAAACCCATCAGCACCAAAAACCTGAAATGACGTGCAGAACAGCAGCTGTGGTTTGCAATCTCAGGTGTAGCCCTCTAGAAACAGTAGCTAATACAGGCTGAGATACAGACGCAAAATTCTGGGTGCTGGCTTTGAGCACAACGTTACTGCTGCTGAATTTGGGCACAAACTAATGTTCCCTGTCCATTTGGGGGAAGGAGGCAGGGGAGGAGAATGGAAACAACAAGGAAGACACAAGAATCATACTAAATTTTGGATAAAGATGTAAACTTGAATTATGAAGCTATAAAAATATACCGATGTGATGGGAAACGCTCAGAAATGACCTGAAGGTAATCAGAGAATCACAGGATGGTTGAGGTTAGAAGGGACCTCTAGACATCATCTAGTCCAACTCCCCTGCTCCAGCAGGGACACCCAGAGCACGTGGCACAGGGTGACATCCAGGCAGGTTTGGAAGATCTCCAGAGAAGGAGACTCCACAGCCTCTCTGGGCAGCCTGTGCCAGGGCGCTGTCACCCTCACAGTAAAGTTCTTCCTCACATGCAGGTGGAACTTTCTGTGTTTCACCTNGAAGTTCTCCTCACATGGAGATGGAACTTTCTGGGTTTCAGCCGTGTTTTTGAGAAGAGCTGCTTTCATGCTTAATCATGTACCTTTGCATGGCACTTACCAGGAAAGGAATTTGCTGACTGAAACATGCTACCTGAATGCTACAGGAACTGATCTATTTAATTGCATTTTTATGTTTGGAAAGTCTTCTTCACAGGGTCTAGATTTGTATGGATAGTTGGTACAAACCAGCATGGGCTGGCATCAAACTAGACAGGAACACCTTCTGCAAAACAACAGCCAAGTGGATAACTGGAAGAATCAAGAACATTTCTCCAATAATAATTCAGTATTTAGATCTGGTATTTAGGCATATGGATCTAGTCACAGATATCTACGTCCTCAAATTTATAGAACATGACTGTATCACATGCAAGTGCAGAGCAATATGTAGTCTCACTAACTAGGACCATAAGGACCAATGCTTCGGTAAGAAGTAAAAATCAGCTGGTCTGATGTCGGAATTGTATTCTGTCAGCCTGTTTTCCTGTTTAATTTTGTTCTGCTGCCAGCATGAACAGATGGATAATTAAAGAAACCTACATCAAAACAGGCCATTATAGAACCTGGTCAGAAAGGAAATACGTAGAGAGGAATCATCTCTTCAAACACAAGAACCAGTTTTCTAGCTGCAAGAGGATTTCTCAGCTCCGAATCTGGCATCAGAGCTATTGTTTTGCACCTGAAAAGAGATTAAAAGATAGACTGAAGATCAGCTTGATCCAGAAAGAAGCTTGAAGAGATAAGTGGTAAGAGATGCATGTCAGTGAAAAAAACTGACTGTGTGAAAGAAGATGGCAAAGACACAAGCTGTCTATCCCAGTTTAGACAGAGCATAGCATGGCTTCAGCTGCACCACAGATAAAAAGGTTATTTTTTAGTATGGGAATATGCACAAAGGTTTCTACTTTATCCACTGCTTCCATATATTTTATATTTGAGGATGAAAGAATAAATACTGCGGTTTCTAAATCACCTTCAGCTGAGTTGCTGTTAAAGGTACCCAAAAGAAAAACCAACTTCAGAAATACATAGAGCTAGTTAGGTAACCTTGGGTGGGATGTGGAAATAGGTCTGATGGTGAGCAAAGCACAGACCTGCACCAAAGGTCTGGCACGGGTGAAGCGCATTGAGTCATGCTCTTAATTAGGGATACAGCTAAACCAAAATCACAGTCTGCTGTCTCACAGAGGNTTAGGGATACAGCTAAACCAAAATCACAATCTGCTGTCTCACAGAAAAAAAAAAAAAAAAAATCTGAGAGGACCTAGTCTCAAGGCTAAGATTTGGGAAGGGGAAGATTATGTATAAATCTGTGAGTATCCTTGGGTATAGTACTAGTACTTGCCTGTTATTCATGAAATATATCTGAATGAAATATATAAGAACACACTCTCTTCCCTGGTCAGCACTACTGTCATGGGAAAAATAGAGTATTTTTTTGATGGCTGGTTATATGATCACAAAAAAAATTCTACATACAGCAAGAAGACTGTCTGGACTGAACAGGAGAAAATAAACGGGAGAAGAGGTTGAATTTTTTTTCACTTTTATTTTATATATCCTATAGCACTATAGAACTGTTTTGTTAAACAATTCTTAATAAACTTTAAGTTTCCATGAAGATTTACGACAATGTACACATAGACCCAGAGAAGAGGTACTTTGTTCCAATTGGAATATGAGGGCATATATCCCTATAGGCAACAGAAAAGGAATAGTCAAATTTGAAGGAGAGGAAGAGAACAAATACGACCAAAATTAAAGCTTCTTCCCAGCTTTACCTAGTTTTTGAACAGCATGTTCCAGATGAAATAGAGCATATATTTTTATAGGCATGGTGTCAAAATGAACTAACAGAATATACTGGAAAACTCAGAGGGATGTTTATTTCTGTGCTGGTAATATTCATATTTGTCTAAGACTTCTGCTTGCTTTGGAAAAAAACAAAACAAAAAAAACCCGAAAAAGTCTGTTCAGAAAAATACAAGGGATGGACAGGCTCCTCATGTTTAAGCCTGAATTTCTGAGTTGATGATATGTTTTGTAAAAGTACATTTAGAAACCAAGAACTGCTCTTTATGGAACCCATTGGCTCAAATTTGATCTGATCCTATTGCAAAACACATTCTGAGTTAAAAAGAGGTTGGATTTACACACTTGGATTGTAACTTGAGCTGCTACTCTCCGTTCTGCAATATTAAAGCTAGTCTCAGTAGCATTCCAGTTTCAGACAGACCCTAAACCCGAAACAGCTTGTAACCTTAGTTAACTTGTTTTTGAGGCAGAATATTTAGTGCAGGGCAAAGGCTCAAGCAATTCGGCTAAAGTCAGTCCTCACTCTATAATGTTTATATCCTACATGTTCCCCCACAGATTGATTCACTGACCAGAGTGAAATAATGTGTTTTGCTTCCTTGACTCACCAGGATCAATTAGTAACAACAACATTGAGGCTTTCATCTGAGCCTCTTAAGAGGTGAATGAAATGGCCAGAAACGTCAGGATATGGGTGGCCAGGCCAGCTGGACCCAGCTACAATGATGAAAAAGGATTGCTGCTTTCTGTATATGGAGAGTGAAGTACTTGTGAATACACAAGTTTTTGTTCCTATTTAAACAAAACAATTTTGCAGTAAGGGAAGGTTACTGAGACTTACCAGGATAAAGTACTAGGGTGATGTAAAACAGGGGAATGGGCCCAGAAAAAGTGTTATTAAGTGGCTGAAAGAGTTCAGAATAAGCATCCATACTTGGAGGAAGATGTGAAAGAATCTGAAGAGTAAGAGATCAATATACTTAAAAAAAAAGTATGTAAGCATGACAACAGTATCTGTATTTCCTCTGAACATAACTTCAATAGAGATACTGATACAAATCCTTTCTCTTCTGCATATGGTTATAAGACATCATAAAGGATTCAAACACAGTTTTGTACTTCCACTTTGATGCAATACCTTGGATTTCTTCAATTTTTATACAACCTGGCCCTGGATCTAATTTCTCCATGGCTCGACAGCTTCATGATGCTTCCAGTGCTCTTCGACACTTTGGAGTGAATCCAGCAGCTTTTAATCCTGCGGGACTTTTATCCTGCTGTAGAAACTTCCGTATTATGGTGGTTCAAGAGGTAAGATGCACTGGAACTTACTCTGTTCTCTGCTATACTCATGTCACCCACTTTTGCAACATAATAATAAGCCCATGTGTTTAACTTTGCTAAATTACTTAGAAAGCCTTCTATTACATTCCACTTTAGGCATCTAAGTACAATTATGTATATCACAAATGATTGTTGATTTCAAGAAACATTTGTGCATAGTTGTACATCTTTTTAAACACTATACATATCATAATAAGTAATAGACTACTACATAATTAATAATGTGCGTTTGGGGTGATTTAAAAAAAAAAAATTCCGTGAAATAAGACAAATTAGAAGGGAAAAAGAAAGGATACAATGTTCGACAGCTACTAAAATTGGTTTTAGGCATTTTATATCCCTTTTCAACATGGAAGGGCAGAATAGTGTGACTAAAGCAAGACTAAAGTGACTAAATCGGTAACAGTAATTTGCTTGGATAAACAAGAGTTTATATTCATGGCAGAAGATGTCATGTTTTTTTTGGAAAACAAGACTCAGAATTCACATGATCATCTCATCATTTTTCAATGAACTACAGAACCCACGAATTACAATATAATACTACTAAGCTTGACCACTTAGGCTTCATAGTTCTACTAGCATGAAAAGAGCTATTTTGTGCTCTTCCAAAAGAAAACCTCCCAGCCATTCTTGGGGTAAAGTGACATATTGCATGTCATGAAGTAAAGCAAGAAAACTAGCACTCATAACAAAATTACACATTTTAATAGTTAATCAACTGATGTTCACAGCTGGAAAAAACAAGGGCAGAGAGACCAGCTGATTATCGAACCCAGGCCTCCATAATTGCAAACAGCTAACACCCAGAGCTAACATCATACATCAAGAAAAGTAAAAATCCTTCTGGCCATTTCAAGATCACTGAACACTCTGAAGGGCAGAATTAAGAAGAGCAAAACCACATGATCAACAAACCACAATCAAGTCCCTTTATAATCCTGTTCTTAGGACAGCAACAAAACAGACACGTAAAGCTGGTATCACAAGATTTTCTAATATCACAATTCGCCCACTTCTATGAATCAATCATATTTGTGCATTCCTTAAAGCCAAACACTTCAGAAACTGTCCTCGTAATCCCGTTTAGAAATAAAACCCACTCCAGAGTGCTATTCCTCTAACAGGGAGCATCTTCTATTCAGTAAATCTTTGTCCTTACCAATTTGCACAAACTTTCTCTCAAGTAATAATTCACCCCAGAACATATTTATGAAGAGATACATAAGATAAGAGATAAATAAGAACGCCTTATTTTCTTCATAATAACACTGCCAAAATCCTGTGATCTTGTGCACAGCACATTACAACAAAATTAGCAAATAATATTTTTGCTTCAGAGTACTAAAAGTGCAGGTTATTCCTAAAATCCCTTGTATGAGAATTTTTGCTTCATTTTTCTACAGAGATCTTTTGTAACTTACTGTATATTACAGTAGCCAAATATTTTAATGCATACATTAAATGCCATGTTAATTGTTTATATCACACTTGTGAAGCTGTAACATTGATTTCTTGCAATCTTAAAAGCTGCGATCTGCCTCACCTTATTTCAGTAGCAGCAACATCTTGCAATGCAGTCTATCAGAGCCATTAATAACACTTTGCATTACAAAAATCCATGCAATCATAAAAATTCATTTACACATATAAAATACTGCTCTTTTATGAGACAAATAAAGATTTAATAATATACCATTTTTTTACTTAGATTTCTATCCATTTGGATTTGAAGAATTCCAGCCACCAGCAGGTGGTGTTTCTGAAAATGTCAACTATTTTTCCCCCACCCCCTGAGATGAAAGGCAAAACTCCACCTGCAATACTGGTGTTTGCATGCGAGAGTGAAGCTGCACATCCTCTGCAAAATAAGCTTATCAACACATGTGGTTTTGAGCTGAACAATTCTAAGATGGGTCAAGACGAGGATGTAGTCCTGAAAAAATAAATACAAGCAGGAAAATGGGAGCAACTTGAAGGTAGGAAAACTGAAAACCATACTATCAGCTTAGTATATGATATTTGTTATCTCCTGTGTTTCTACCAATCTAATATTTCTAATATTTATTTAGACTGTTAGGAGTCTGAAAAGAATTACGTACATAATTGTAACTGCTGTTTTATGTGTACGTACAATATGCTTAGTTGCAAATAAATCTCTTAATTATTGAACAGCAGAGTCGTACGTTCAAGTAGGCTATCTAATGTGAAAAAAAATGCTAAAGGCAAAAAAGGAGAGTAAAATGAAAGCTGAGAAGAATTGAAAATACAAGATAGAAGCTCCAGTAAAATAAAGAAACCAGCAGAAACAGGGTTAATTCTAGCCTTAGAAGGCTCTTCAGCACCACTTCAACTGTACACAAATTAGAAGGACCCTGGGAATCTATAAAGCTTGTTTTATTGCCAAGGACATGCAGCAAGATCTTCATTTTGCTCTTGTAAACTGTCATTTATTTAAGGAATTTTAAAACGGCATAGGCTTTTTATATGAGTTTTTACTACTGAATTGTCAACAGGTGGCTTTCTTTGCAGCTTTGCACACCTAAATACAAGTTTTTACTGACACTACAGCTGAAGTCGATGCATCCATGTAAGCGTTCTCTGAACAAGAACCAGCCTTCTGGCATCAGGAAGAAAATCAGCTCTGCAGAAATGGCATTAAGGTAAAATGAAGTGTTTCACAGTACATAGTTACCTATAATATTTGCTACTGCTTGGCTTTTGGTGGACTTTTATACATAATGGAAGTGTGACTATAGACCTATCTTTTAAAAAACAATTTGTAAGACTATTAACTTATCCCTTATTGCATTTAAAGCAGTTTACTGCCTCAGTAAGAAATAAAGGGAGATTATATAAAAGACATAAAAGGTTCATGTCTGACCTCAACAGCTGCTTGAAACAAACACCAAGCCTTCCTCAAATAAGTGTAATTTCACAGGGATATTCATGTGTATAAATATTTACATTATGAAATGCCTTATAATACAGCAAACAATTCTAATATACTGATGCCTAATTTACTAAGAAGCAAAAGCTCTGAAACTTCACAGATATTGTTTTAGTTAAGTATAAGCTAAATACTGCTCAAAATAGAAAATATTTTTTAAAAAATCTTCGAGCTATATTGTTGAATAAAAATACTTCAACATTTGTATTTCATTGGTGGTCTGCTCTTTTGCCTCTCCCTGACTGTGTCAACAACATTTAAAATGTGGAAATGAGCATGTGTTTTACTAATAAAAAGTTTAATATTTATATATGTTTTAGTGTAATTAAAATTTAGATAGTAAGGTTAAAAATAGTTAAAACACAACTTTAGCATAAAATGCTTTAGGTTATCACTTTTTTTACAATTCCATTTGCTTGGAACATCTTTTTAAATAAACTTCTGGTAATACTTTAAGTCTGTATCATTTTACACTTCTTAAAAAATAAAGAGGAAACACAAATAAATAGGAAAAAATGTTTTTCATTCTTTTTTGGAACTCAGTGCAGTACAGTTAATCATAAATACAAGAAAACTATAAAAATATTGGTGTAAATAAACACACTGCATGTATTACTTTCATTTCTAAAAATTTCCCTTTTCCTCTGCTCTGCAAACAGATGGAATCAATTGCTTTTCCTCTGTGTTGTCTCATCAGCCATTGACTCTGCTATTTAATAAGGTTACTCGCTGATGATAAAAATACATACCTATAAAGCTTGCTTCAGAAGCAGTAAGCAGAAAATCTTCTGATTTTCTATAATATTTCCTGTTATTAAGGGTATGCAAAAATTTGAACAAGTCTGTTTTTAACTGAACACTTATTTGCGTGTGTGTCTATTCAAACACGATGTTTTCTACACCTCAGCTGGGTATGTTAAGTTAGGGAAAGCATACAGTACATGACAATGCTGGGGTATTAGATTAATGCATTTCCATTTGCAAATTGCAGGTCCAAGGATGATCATTCATAATAAAAGAAAACAAATGGAGCTAAAATTCTACTATCTTCCCACCTGCAAGAAGAAACACTATTGATGCTGACTGATAAAAAGTTCTTATGATAGAAATTCAAGTATCATTATGGTAAAAAGATTTCCACGTCATCTTAAGGCATACAGGAACTTTTATGTACTCTCATTTGCAATGTATATACTGTTCTATAAAAAAAATAATTAAGAAATTTGCTTCTTGCACTGTTTCAGCCATTCAAAATGATTACTATGAACTACTTTGAAAACATCAAAATTTTAACTTTTTTGGCATCCCTAACCAAGTGTGAGTACTGATATCTTTTCTGCAGATATTTGAGCCATGGAAACTTACTCTGCCTCCATATCACCTATTATATGTAACAGCACAACTTTTAACCTAAATGGATCACATTTGTGTAATGAAAGTATATCTTCTAGATTGGCTGACAAATCAGAACACCAACAATATGTTATCGGACTCTTCCTATCATGCCTTTATACGATATTTCTTTTTCCTATCGGTTTCGTAGGAAACATTCTGATCCTCGTTGTAAACATAAGCTTTCGCGAAAAAATGACCATTCCAGACCTGTACTTCATAAATCTTGCAGTAGCCGATCTCATTTTAGTTGCCGATTCCCTCATTGAGGTTTTTAATCTTGATGAGAAGTATTACGATATCACGATTATTTGTACCTTTATGTCTTTGTTTCTTCAGATCAACATGTACAGCAGCATTTTCTTTCTGACTTGGATGAGTTTTGACAGATACCTAGCTTTGGCAAAAGTAATGAGGTCCAACATATTTCGCACTATGCAGCACGCTAGATTAAGCTGTGGTCTCATATGGATGGCGTCTATTTCTGCAGCGCTAGTTCCATTTACAGCCGTGCATTTGCAACACACCGGAGAGGTCTATTTTTGTTTTGCAGATGTAAAAGAAATCCAGTGGCTAGAAATAACCTTGGGGTTTATCATTCCCTTTGTGATCATTGGTCTTTGTTACTCACTAATTGTGCGAGTTCTCGTAAAAGCCCACAAGCACAGGAGTCTCCGGCTGCGGCGGCAAAAGGCGCTCCGAATGATTTTTGTTGTTGTCTTGGTTTTCTTTATCTGCTGGTTACCTGAAAATGTCTTCATTAGCGTGCAACTTCTTCAAAAGAAAAATGAGCCTGTCTCTTCCAGCAGCCCATCTTTCAGGCATGATTATCCTTTAACAGGACATATTGTGAACCTAGCAGCTTTTTCTAATAGCTGTTTGAACCCCTTAATTTACAGTTTTCTAGGTGAAACCTTCCGAGACAAACTGCGACTGTATATTGAACAGAAAACTAAAATGTCAACGTTACATCGCTTTTGTCAGGCTGCCTTAACGTCTGTCATTCCTGACAGTAACGAGCAATCAGAAGTCTGACTTGGTACTGGTTGTATAAAAAGTATGACTGAAACCGTGCAAATAATGAACAAAACGCTTGCTACTAACAGAAAAATGTGTGTTTGTGTGTATTGTATTATATTGCCCTGCTGAGTATTGAAGGTTTATATTCCAAATGTTTTTATGACAAGACTTTAATGTAGAAGAATACGTTTTAGTCATATTTGTATTTAATTATGAACAAGATTATTAAAAGCTGAGCACTGATGGAGCTTTATTTTGTATTATACATGTATGAATGATAACATAGCAGAAAATTTCATCAGGTTAAGAAGACCTGTAGAATAACTAGATTATCAAAGATGATACTGTGCTGGCATATAAGGTACTTCCACATAAATAATGAAGCTGCCATAATAGGGGAAAAAATCATTATAATGTATTGATGTGGAAAAGCAGAAAACATTGATTTTTTTCATCCAAATATGTTTAGTTAATGACTTTTCCTAGAAGAACTATACAGTAAATTCTATTCTCGCATGTCTTCCAGAATTAACTTTTTTTTTAATCTTAATATAATACAGAATGATGGTGAGCTTTCTCCTCATAAATGTCATCTAGCAGTACATCAGCATTTGATCAAAACTGAAATCATCATCTGTAACTCTATTGCTCATCTCAGAGAACAGAAGCAGTATCTAATACTTCGTTTTCATAAGGACTGCACAAGACAATCTTTCCCAGAACAGACATACTCAGGCTTTTTGGTAAAAATGCAAGCGCGCATACACGAACATTCATCCTTCATACTGAAAGTGCATGAGGTATCTTTACAGTTAGCATGTCTATTTTGATTGTCAGAACAAAATATTGTGGCTTTAAATGAAATCATTTCCTGCATAAGACATAAGAACTGTTTTTGAAAGTGTCAAGTGTCACTTGAGCGGATAACAGAACTTCTGTAAAGGAGAATGTGATTAGTTATTAGAGTTCCACACTGTTCTTGCCACCTCCCCAAACCACTAGACATGCAAGATTTTAGATGCCTGTTGATCGATGTGTTCATTTTGAAAGACAAGTTAAACTAAGAAGATTGGAACATCACGTATTTGAGAATAATAGTTCCAATTTCTACTGGAAAATAATTACAGAATCACAGAATGGTTAAGGCTGGAAGGGGCCTCTAGAGATCATCTAGTCCAACTCCCCTGAATGAACAGGGATACCTAGAGCACAATAGGTTTTTAAATTGCACAGGTAGCTGCTGAACTTGTTCACTGGATACTAGATAGAACCAGAGATCGGCGTGTAAGACGATTAAAATATCCCTTAGGGTACCTCTGAAATGCACAAACTAATTTCACCTCTGTGCTCTTTGCATTAATCACCAGATCTCTGCACAATAAGATGCTTTGTGCTATTTCCAAATGTCCTATATGGCTTAATTAGTACATGAAAGATTTTTAAAGATTTTTCAATCGTAGACACTTAAAAGAATTACTGAAATTGCTCCACAATAGAGAAAACAGTGATTCCACTCATATCTTTCATGAAACACTTTAAGTTTCTGAGTGGATACTTTAGCCACAAGAGAACTGACCCACAAACAGAAAAGCCGCAAGAAAATGGATTGATTTGGATAAATAGCTAGATATTCCCAAAATTGCCAGAAACAAGTAGTACAGGGTGGAGTTTGCTGCAAGTGCTGATTATTTGCAAATGACCATTAAGTAATCATCTAAGAAAAAAATATCATTTATTCGCATTCCTGTAAAGCATGGAGATGTAAGGCTTACCTTCACTGTGCAGGACATATTGATTAAGAACCGTTCTGCTATAATACATGTAGCCTTTTTTTTTTTTAAATCTCCTTATTCTCATGTTCGGAATTAGCCACAAATATTATCAACTGCCAGCGTACATTAATTTCACCTTGAAATATTGGTATCTCAGCCAACACAGACTGAAGAAATGGGCATTTTTTTCAGTGATGCAGTTTCATGAAATAAGACATCTTCTGAGAAATGTATTTATTTGTCTGTGCAATATTGACACTTGCCATGAATAAAGTAATTTATTGGGGGGTCACAGGAATACCATTTCCCAATTTTAGTTGTTGCCCACTTTGTTCTCAGAGGAATAAACCCTTCCCACCTGCTTCAAATATAAGAATATGTTTTTTGATCCAAGAAAGTGCCTATGTGCAGAAACTGAACATAATAACCAGATATTAATAGCAAATATCTGCTCACACATAGTATATGTGGTGTTTTTCTGCATTACCATATTCAGTAATGCCCTGATATCACAGTGAAATCTAGGAAAGATCAGATTATTATAATATAAAGAAAGCATTATTTAACTGCTCAACTTGTAATTTTGTTTTAAATATGTAATAGGTTGTTTCAAATCTGAGCTATTTTATGAGTTTCCTACTGCTAATATTTTGGTTTTATATCTAAGTACAGGCTTATGAACTGTACCTCAAATCATTAAATTTAAACATGCTACTTACTTTAAATAAATAGAGAGTCCTCTCCTGGGTGAAGAAACTGCACATTTATCCCCTGATTTTTTTAATGGCAACTATGTAAAAAGTAATATTTACAAAAATGTCATATGGCTTCTATATTTATATATATTATATGTTTTATATATTTATATTTCATAAATGCTAATCAACTTGCTTTCTCCAGACCGTAACTTTAAAGTACCTTGCTGCCCATGTTCTCACCCATGTTCAAAAACCCTTATTTCTTACGCAGTTTTCTGCAAAATTAAAAAGTATCATTGACAGTAAAAAACACTTTTCTGCAATGTACAGAGGAAATGGAAAACCAGAGTAAGAATTTTGATACAATTTCTTCACTTAATACTTTTCTCAAGTGGTTCAAAAACTGTTTAATATAAAGAATCAATTCTGTACCCTTTTCTAAAATGCTTGACTGATGACAAACGTAAAATGTAAAATCTGCTTATGACAGATGCTTATAGTCTTTGCTCTAATAATCTTTCAAATATACAGACAACAGAAGTCTAATAATAGTAAAAAAAAAAAAAAAAAAGACCCTCTGAAACATTTGAAAATAACTGTTTTCCAATAGCTTTTGAAAATAACACCTTAAAGCAAAAATATGCCTCAAATGCACAAAAGTATTACCGAATGTCAAGAGCAGAAATAAACCCAAATAGCCTAAACTAGCAGTAGGCTGAATCTGATGTGACTGAAAGCAACTGTCCTCCCTCAGCGGTGTAGAAAGCTGTGAGAAAAAAACAGTTGTCTGAGACCACATAAACACATTAGAGCTGCTAAATTTTTGCACCCTGTTAACAGTTTTGGGAGTTACGCCAAGTACCAGCTGTGCAAGGACAGCACGTGCACATGTAGGAAAAAGCAGAATTACTGTGTCTGAGGATGCAGTTTGATTAATTTATGAAAAGCATCACATGTGACTGAATGTGACAGGAAATTTGAATCAATGATCCTAGATTCCAGGCAAGGTGCAAGAAAAGTCATCCCCTCACTGCTGTTCTACATAGAATTTAGAAGACTAATACTCAGAATAGTTAATCCATCAATTCCAAAAGAGGACATACACTACAAAATAAATATAGTTAGAATTCTTTAACACTTTCCTTCAATTTGTTTTTACCAAATGAAAAATATTTAGGCTCATCTTAAATTCCCCTTGTGTAATCTGACATATATATTATTAACTGGAAACAGCTTATCTGGCATATAAAATTCATTCTACTAAACTTGCAAATAGGCAAGCTTAAAAAATTGTGGGTTTTTTTTTTTCTTTTTTTAAGAGGAAAATACTTTTAAAGTTTCAGGTTAAGTATCTACCACTTAAGACAAAATTTACTGCCCGTGTAACGCAGGCTCTAATCTTTTTTCCGGCCATCAAATTATGTTAAAGGCTAAGAAATTGTTTTTCCATGCAGGGATTTTGCTATAGTTTATCAGCTCTGTACATTGAGATTGCAAAAGAGAAAAAGTTGTCTGGAAAATTTTGAATGGTTAGGATTGTAACATGAGAAATGTGCTACAAAGTGGTTTACAGCAAGAAAAAACCTTGTCAAGTTCAACCCTGATTATTATTTAATTCCACTTGAATTTATTTCTACATAAATATAAAAACAAATCAGCATATGAAGAAGGCAGGTTTGAATTCTGATAGTTATTTGCAAAGGTGATAGAATGAGTTGGTTTGACTTTGAAGGAAAACACTAAAGACAAGTATTTTATTTTAATTTGGAGAGAGCAAGGGTTCGAGGAAAGCGGTTGAAGGTTTATAACAATATTTATCATGTAACTGGGGACAGTTTCCTCGTTTGATGCTTTAGATATTTTCAAAGTAGCCTGAAGTCTTAATCAGGGCTAAATCCCTGTGATTTCTCACAGAAAGAAAATGAGACAAGAGAACCATCTTTCCCATCAACTCCAAAAGTCTTACCTGACCTATTCAGGTCATCCAACGCGTATTTAGCATTTCTGTCACAGCAACACATAGAACTAAATTTATTGTAGTGAATATATTTTTGCTGTAGAAGTTCACTCTCACATTCCTACTTACATCCACAGCAGCTCACCACTACACAGTCAGACACAGCCATTCCTTGTTCAAAGGCTATTTACTTCAAGAAATAATTATTTCACTGTTCTATTTAATAAAAGTCACCAATAAATGATTTCCATCTTGGGATTGTGCTTTATCTTTTTTATGCTTAATCTGCAACAACAGATGCTGTGAACGTGTTATTTTAAAGACATGTATACAGATGACCTTAGGTCACTCTCAGGTCTGTCGTCAGGGAGATAAACTACCGTAAATGCCCTATACTATATTCTGAGGCCAAACACAGCAGTTTCAAAAAAAAAAAAAAAAATGAACACTCTCCATTCATATTTATAATTCAGATGTCCTTTCTTCGGTGGTATTGTCCAAACTATTTATTCCACATTGACATACAGTTCACTAAACTTTTAGCCTTTGGCTTTTGGCTTCCTTTTAGACTTCCATTCCATCATATGGCAGTATGACACAGCCAGAAACTAAGAATAAACAGCCCCATCCTGACCCAGCCACCCAAGATGACAACAAAAAAGCAGTGCCTTCTCAGGACCCAAGATAGCGCAGAATCAGCCCATTACTTTCTACCCAGTCTCTACTGACACCTCAGTTATTTTACGCACATCCAGTGAATTCCATTACAGCAGCTTTAAAGATTATAATCTGAGTCTCACTGCGCAATGTATCCGGTTAGAACAGCCACTGAAGAGTGTCAGGAAAGTCAACTCCAGTGATAAAACCATATCCTAGTCTCCATACTGTTTTTTTTCTGAAGTTGTTCAGCTCTTTACAGGTATATACAGTAGTTTTCCTACCTTTTAAACTTAGAAAGCTAGTGAGTTATTTATTATCAAAAAAAAAAAAATCAATCTATCTATAGAAGTATATACATACTGACAATGAACATTTAAAACCTTTTTAAATGGCACAGAATGTGCTTTCTGGAAGGACTTCAGAAAAACTGGTGGAAAAAAAAAGGCATACCAGAGAAACAGGAACGTTACTGGAGTATTGTTAAATTATCCTTGAGATTGGAGCTAGGGCTATTCTGACAGAAAGAGCTCAATGGTAGAATTGCCTAATAGTGGTGGAGATAAACGTGTTTTCTGCCTCAGCAGCAAAAACCTTTCCTGGGTGTTCTCTCAATAGAGCCACTAATATAATGTCAAATAAGATTTTCTTCTTCATCTTCTCCCTCCATTCACAATTACAAGAAGGAAATAACCTTTACTTGTCTATAAAAAGCTTATAACTCTTGTGTTCTGGTGCCTAGGTGCAAGTGAAGTGCACAGAACAATTTGAGAGAAAAAAAAGGAAAATGTTCACTCAAATGCTACTTACAATGTTTCAAACAGTCATCAGTTGATTGAGTGACAAGGCAGGGACAGTGAATAATGATACCTATCGGAACTGAATTTATAAATTTTCTTAGCTTTCAAATACATAAAGTCGTAAGGGTTACTTCTTAACTATGGTTTTAGCATGGGCATTTGACAGTAAACAGATCATATTCTTAAAACAGTGAAATACGTGACATTCTATTTTCCTATTCTAATGTAAAGGTGACTGGTGATGAAACTAAGTTGTTACGTGATCAAAAGCGCAAGCTTTTGCATAGAAGCTAAAGTAACATCAGATTACACAGAACCTAAATTTATGTTCACCCCACAAGGGTTGCACAAGGATCCATGGAAAACTCACCTTGTTCCCTGCTAGATTTTTGTCCTTCTTTACTCTCTGTACTACAGACCTTCTGGCTCTAGGCCAGAAGGTTTTATTATGTGAACTATAGGATCAGGAGTACTCCTAGTCTGAACTCAGACTAGGCTTCATCTAGACAAATCTTTGCAAGGAAGATAAGATGTCCAATGAAACTTGCTAAATAGTTTTACCACAACCAAAATAAAGCAAGTTTATTAAAATAAAGCCTTCAGAAAATCAGAGAGCTACAAGATTATATCCAAAACAGCTAGAGGTGCAAGCATAGGCCATGAAAAATAGAACTTTCATAATGAAACAGGAAAACCTCACCTATTTGAAAGGTAACCAGAAAATACAACAGGGCAACAAGGCATAACAAAGCTACCCCAGGTTATGAAAACGCCATGACTGATTTCCATGAGTTTCATATTACAGTTCAGTATATGAGTTCTGTAATTACCTAGTTACACATGGGCAAATATGAATAACTCCTATTTACTATTTGGTATAGAAATACGTAGACTTAGAATAGAATGCCAGTTATTAAAAACACATATTTTTCACCCAAATGCTTAGGACCTAACTTTTCGGTACATTCTCCAAGCAGTCTGGACATGTTTCAGACACTGCAAACACTGCAGAAGCAGAGGCTGTATGTACCTGCTGTTCACAAAAGCCTAATTCACAGATGCAAATTATTAAGATAATGCTGAAAAATTTAATAAAACATTGGACAATGTTCTTCCGTTTGATGTCCTAGAGAACTCACACGGAATTCAATTAGAAACAGGTAAATGCATTCAAAGTTGGAGCCTGGTTCCATAAGTGTTTCCCCCATCACTATCCTCATGCTTGTACCCTATAGGCTCCTTGTTTGAGGCAGCTTGTAAGAGTCCTAACACTAACTTTCCATTCTAATTACCTGCTGGATGTAAAAGGCAAACATTTTATAAGTATGAATTCATTTGCCTTTGATCTAATGTCTAAGCGCTCTTTTAGCCACTCCATAATGCATTAATATAAATGTTAAATCTACAGTAATACTTCACATGGTTCACAGTATTGTACCTACACATAAAAAGTAGTTTGGAGAAGGAAAATTCAAGTGAGAGAGTTTTGGTTTCTTAGACATACTACAAAAGTAGTCATCATCCCCCTCTTACCTGCTCCAAAATGGTTTTTGGTTTTAAAGATAATTCCAGCAATGCACCACAGTTTTTACTTTTAAAGGAAGTCCTTATGTTAGGCTTCCATATCATTTTAAAATGCAGTAGCATTCTGTCGAGGACACGGAAAACCACTGCTTTTTAGAATTAACACACTTTAAATATTGAAAACTATGCCATTTTAGTCCTTCCACCAAATTAACGTTAACACAGTTGTATCAAGAGCAATAAAGAGGAAGCAACAAATCCATAAGTTTCAGGCTTGCACTTGTGTGCTATAACATACACACCTCCTAGTTTCAAACCCTATCAGTAGTAACCCTCTCTCCTCATTTCTTTGTTTTTTATCATATATCAGAACGTAGAACACAACCTTTTGAGTATGCAACTTGATTTCTTGTCTAATGGAATATGTTTTGAGAATTCAAACATGCAATGGGACTCTTTCCTCCTGAACTTATACTTTGAAGTTTCGAGCCCAATTTTCCATATTAAATAATTCAGGCCTTTTTCAGCAATTTCCATTTACGATGCCACTCTCTATTGTGAAATAAAAGATATTAACATAACTATGAAAACAAAAAGCAAACAAACAAACACATAACTAAGATAACAGTCGTCTTAATTCACTGGAGCAGGGTGACACGCAGTCCAGCAGACCTAGCCTCCACTCCTTGCTTCAGCAACAGCTTGTCTCATAACCTTAGCCCACTAGTTAGAATCATGAATTAAGATTTAGTTTGGTGAAAATGTTTGCAACTAAGTCACACAAGCAAGAATTTTATTGGAAACCGATCAGAACACTGAAGAAAAGTTTTCACCATTAAGTAAAGATTGGGAAGTGAGAGGAAATGCTGAGTATGAAGAAAAGAGAATTTTCTCTCTTTATAGCACAGAAGGGACTGTTGTCCTTCACCAAACTCCCTGTCATTTTACTATCCTGGTGATAGTCATTTAAAAAAAAAGGAATTCAATTTAAATATATACAGATTAAGGCAAATATCCAGAATGAGTGTGAAGCTTTTGCTGGTTAATGTGTAAAGAAGAATGCACAATTCCTTTCAACAAAAGTAAGAAATATGCCATATATTGTTTATACCAAACACAGTTGGGGACGTGAGCCTTTCGCCTGGGAAAACCATCTTCAAAGTAGCAACTGTTTTCCCAGCTGTGAATGCTCTTTCCTGGGAAATTTATTCCTACCATTACAAAAATAATTTTCAAAGGAATGTGAAATTATTCAGCCTAATCTATGCATATCCGTATTTCAGACACTATTTTGTACCTTCTTAAACATTCTGTTTACAAAAGGCCTAGTATTATCTGTAAGTATTACATGGTGTCACAATGAAGCCTACCAGTGCTAAAAAATAAATATACAGCTAATTTAGTAAAATAATTTTTTAAAATGCTATAAATATTCTGAGAAAAAGTGTTAGCAGGAAACATTTAGGTCTCATACACAGCTGCCCTCAAAGATTTTTATTTACTTCCTCCTAATTTGAAAAAGATTGCTGAGATATTAACAAAGGAGGAAAAAAAAAAAGATCCCACACATTAAGTCGTAAGGGCCAATTCACAGCACGCATTCCATATCATTGCACTTTTTTTCCAACTATTAGGAGACCATCTTGTAGAGAGATGATCAGAAGCCAGTGGGAACCAGCAAACTAGTTTCTTGGTGTGAGTGGAGGAAAACGCAAATGGAATGAGGCTAAACATTCAACTGAAAGGTAACCCAAGAAAAAAGTAGACTGACCAAAAGAAGCAACATCCATACTGATATTTCACCTTCACCATTTTCACAAATAGCTATTATTCCACCTTTAACCCCGAAAGAGAGATCACTTAACCAGAAGTATCTATTTCAACAAAATGTTGTTATCAACTGCTGATATACTGTAAATAAAAATGGAGGGGGAGAAGATTGTGTCATCTCTTCATAAGAAAGGCAAAACTCAATTTGCATGTTAGAGATATGAAAAAAAAAAAAAAAAAAAAGCCCAAAAAGCAGCACAAGGTCAGATTCTTATCTTAGGAGGCCTAAGCTAAACAAAAGGAGCTTTACAGTAATTTATTTTCTTTTTTTCCCACGTATAAGACTAGTTTTCTACATAATTTTAAAGCAAAAAATAAAAACACATGACATTAAAGCATACAACACTAGGTTAAGAGAGTAATACAGAAGTGAAGTAGTACAGGAAAAGCTGATAGCAGAGTTGCAATACAAGTACTTTCTGAAAAGTTTTTGTATGTAAGTAAAGACACAGCTACATATTGGCAGTCTGAAATGAGAAGATCCTGCAAGAATACAGGTGAAGTTATAACTTGGTAACATTTTTTCAGGAAGGGCAAAGAAAAAGAGTTTTTTGATGGCTATGAGAGAAGCTTCTTGTTAATTAATAAGAAAATAATAAATTAATGGAAAAATAAAAGACTTAACGATTGTGTTCATCTGCAAACAACTGATTTTCAACAACAGACTTCAATAATGATTTCGTGAGCTGTCGAAGAAATAAATATGCATCCAAATGACAGCTCTACAGTGTTGGCTTGATAAGTTCTGTAGCGTTGCCTGGTTTGCATTCATTCCAAATTACTGTCCCAGGTACCTGATTACAAGCAGCATTTTAGGTAGTCCCAAAGTAGCATTCTTAGCTATTCTACCAAGCTTGTTCTAAAATGTTTATCCCCACAGCTTAAACAGTGTAATTTTATGTGGTTTTCCACCACTACAATCAAAACAGTGATTTTAAAAGATGACTTTTTGTGGTTTGTTTTGCTGTAGTAATAGTTTAATAACTCATCATTGGCCTTTGCAATAACCCCCAAAAGGCTCAGAAGAATGCTTTCCCTACTGATTTTGCCATTTTCCATTTAGTAAACAGATCTTACTGTTTGGGCACCTGCATACTAGCCCTCTGATTAAAGAAACACTATGAACTACTTGTTTATTTGCCATTGTTTGTACTATTTGTATGGAATCTCAAAAATTAAATTCCTTTCCCACTGATTGTGCCTTTATCTCAGGAAAATGTTGATTCCTCCTCCTTCAACCATTTGCAATGCTGAAAATACTGCCTAGAAGCCTACAAGAATACTCGCTATTGACTGCATGACCATTATCTAAGATGACATAGCATGTTTTCAACTGTGCATAGCAAGATGTGGGTTTATTGATTTCCATTCCTTGATTGATTTATTTATTATTGGTTGATCCTACTCATTTTTACTTAAGGTTACAGTTTGTTAGACTAAATTGGGAAGGAATGGTAAATAAATACTGTTTTGTAGGGATTATGGATTTTGAGAGTGTCATGCTTACTAGTTGTTCAGCTCTAGAAGAATTTCTCACTGTTTGAGAGCAAGCCCACAGATCTGAAAACATTACTGCAGAAACAGGGTCTATTCTGAAATTACAAGGTTAAGAGACCAGTAAGGACATTTTCAAATAGCCTCATAAACAAGGCAACCACAACTTGTTCCCTACCTACAGGTTGTACACGTCAGTACTGCTCTTTCTATAAACTGAGTGGCACTGGAGCAGCTAAAAAATTGAAAGATGAAGAAATCCATAAACAAAGACTTGAGTAATTGCAAATGAACACTTCTAATGCTTCTGCTATTTCAAGATTATTTTATAGCAATACTGTGAATATTATTTTCAAAAGGTTTCATTTTAAGAAGCCACTATGCTAATGTAGGACCACCAGTCTAGATTGTACATTTTACATTTCTCTTCTTTATGCCCATACTGTGTGACAAATCAAAGAATGATCTCCAAGAATAACAAAGTTTAAAATACGAGTAATGCTGACAAACTGGAAATCATAAAAAGCAAAATGAATATTCAAACATTTAAAAAATCAATTTAAAAAATATACAGCTTTATTGCCAAGTACCTAAATAAAACAGTAATGTTAAGGAAATCTGTCAATAAATGTTCTTTGAACAAGGTTCAATAAGATTCAATATCTTTCAGCTCCACTACAGAAATGCCACTTAGAGTCGTGTGGTTCTAAGATCATTCATGAAAACATTTATATTGGACCTAAATTGCTCATTGCTATTTAATGTAAACAGAAGGAAGTGAGCAGATGAAAAATCAATATAACATCAAGATTACGCTGAAAGGTCAAGTTGTTCCAAGGAAACATGCTTTAGTCTTAGGCTGCTGAGAATTTTTCAAACAAATTTCATGAAAGAATGATCAATGTAACACTAAATCCAGGCACTTAAGACACATTTTTACATCGCCCTCCTGCAGTTTTACAACAAAATCAATTAGAGATTTACATTTTTCACTTTAGAGACTAAATGTGCTCTACTAAAATAGAAAAAAAAAAAGTAAAAAAAATAAGTACCAGTGACTTAATGAACTCAGAAAACCTCTTTCCAACCAAAAGCTATGTATTATATATGAAGTTCAGTGGTCTAGAGCTATTTTTTGGCTTATTTCCATCACATACAAGATTCATCAGAGAGAACTGGATCCTACTGTTTCTTGCTTCAAGAATGACCAAAAAAAAAGTTTTGTTTAATTCAGTTCCTGCATTAAAAGGCAAACATGGCTCATGAGGATCCAGACAGCATGCTTCAGGCATTTCTGTAGATATACATATTAAAATCTGTCAAGGCTCCAACTCATTTTAAAGTAACAGAAGAAAAATTAAATTTAAAGAAAATAAGGTTCCAAAATAAATGCTCTCAGCAGTTGTCCAAATCTTTTGATCCAAATTTGTTCTTTGGAACTACTCAAACTAACTGAGCAGCCTCAGTGCTGCTTCTAATCCTCCTGTACAAACCTTCGTGCAACACAGTTTCATCTTGTTTTCCATGCTCCATTTCCATGCTGACAAGGTTTGATGACCAAAAGCATTTTAAATTATAACTGCCATTGTGAATAAACTGAGTATTTTACATAAAGCTAGGAGTACATGTGCTGAGTAACAATTACAAACTGACAAAACAGCTGGTGTAGTCAATAACCATTTCTGAAGTAAAATTGATTAACATCTGCCCAGCATTTTTCACTCTCAACAACCATTTCAAACAAAGAAAAAAATGTGTTCTATTAACTTACACTTTTCTACTATCAACAGTTATAGTTTATAAAGTTGATGCCAAAAATGGCTTGTCACAGCCCTTATATGGTATTCCACAAAAGCAGCAGTACACACATGTTTAAGGCACCAAATGACACCAACTCCTACAGTTCTAAGGAGTGTTGTGCTTACTGATGTTCCATGATAGTGTTAAGGACTCCGCTTTCCATTAAGCATTTGCCTTTTCTTCCATCTGACTGTATGTGAGATCAATAAAAACTAATTTTTGTACTCTTGTTCACTTACCATAAGACATCAAACGGTCCAAAGAGTCCCTGCTTTCTAGGGATTTGAAATTTACTTATTCATTTTTTCCACTTCTATACAAAATGCTACACATTGACGCAGCAATACAATTTTAATTTTGCCATTTCAGTTTCATACATGTTTTTCTTGTAAAACTGTTTTGCTGAAATAGAATTATATTTGTGTACCTAGCTATAATATACACTGTACAAAGCAAGAATGAGAAACACGCCCCTTATCAAGCTATAAATACTAGCTGTTCCATTTTCGCTTTGCTATAGATGGACTCTTTCCTTACATTACCTAGGAACATTTCTGTTGCCTTCAAAACAGCAAGAACTTAGGTAATTTTAGACCTTTGAATAGCTACTGCCAATAGCTTTTCTTCTAGTGCACTTCACAAACACTGAAGGTAAGAGACACACATGTGAATGAACTCTCAGAAAATTTTCTTGCCAAATGAGCCTAATAATACCAAATCATAAAACAGGAAATACTTTTTTTTTGTTATATGCTCTCCACTGGGTTTTACACGTCATGATAAATGAAAGTAACAAGTTAACATTCAAATCTGCTTTATGTTAGGCCAGGAAACATACAAGTGTCTTGTAGGATTGAACCTAGAATCACTCCTAGAATTCCTAAAGAAAAAAATATTTTTATTTTTCTTCTACACTTCTCTACAGTACCAAACCACCTCATATTTCTTTGGTCCACCTTCTACATTAACCACTCAGAACAGCACAATTGATATGCCCTGTTTATGTAGCATTCCCACCAGAATAAACTTACAGTTTCAGGGTTTTTTCTCCTTAAAAAGGCAGACTAGTAAGCTAGCAGAAATATTTCAGTGAAATAACTGAAGGATAGGGGATGGAAAGAAAGGAAATAAAGTTTCCACGTAAACAGCATCCCTATGCTAATTTCATTTCCATAAAATGAAACAACACTAATTCATAGTGTTCTGTACTACAAAGAGACTGCTGACACCTTCTGGCCACTTGACATTCTTTCCAAAACCAACAGGCTTTTCATGGAAAAACCTTTTATGTTTTTCCAACCAGTCAGGATCACATGAAGTCTTCAGCTACGCCTATACTGCCATATGACAGTTGCTCAAAGCCATTTGGGTTCCCTTTCATCCACATGCTCTCACCCATCCTCCATCTCAAGCATTCAACAAGAATTCAACACAGACAGCACGTACTCTGACTGCTGCAACTTCACTGACAAATCAGACATTACCTTGAGATCTTATCGAATTAAACAGTCCAAACTAGGAGAACCTACCTTTCGATCTTGCTTCTTTTTCTTCTGTTCAGTTTCAGATTCTTGCTGTGCGTCTTGGGCCACTTGTCGCTTTCGCTTTTTTCTTTTTTCTTCCTTCATTTCTCTGTTTTTCATATTCATTTTGGCCATCCTAAAATAGAACTATTATGCAATTAGAAACATTATAGTCAAGTTAATGCCATTCTCCCACGGAAGACTCAAGACCGAGCTTATTCCCCTTTCTCATATCTCATCACAGAAAACCCTTTGTTGCCCTTTTGTAGATTACCATGCAGCATTTACACTTGGCCTGTTGCTAAAACTGCCAATCCAGATTACAATCCAGATTACTGGTCACATCCACCTCCGCTCAAAATACTTCAACAAAACTTTAATATACATGTGTCTATGTACCCACAAGCAAACGGTAAATCTACCTTATTACTAAACTGATAAACAGTCCGTTATGTTTATACCACAAGCTTTTCTTTCTCAGAGAGTAAAAATAATAATAATAAAAGCTTAAAGAACTATGTCTCACTAATCGTGTCTCTCACTTTACATAGACCTAAGGGGGACGGTGGACACGAGGCATCCTCGTTTGAAGTCAGGTCTAGCTGTAAATGCAAGTCAGGGACGCGGAGGAGACCCTGCCTCACCAACAGGCCCCGCTTGGGAAACCAACCCCACAGCAGGCCCAGAGCTTCGTGCTGTCTTTTATTCAGCAACAGACCCAAAGGCAGTGACCAGCCAGCTTAGCACTTCTTTTTTAATCAGGTTTTACAAGGTTTCCTTTCGCAAGGAAAAGCAACGTTGCCGCCTCCCATTTCGGCTCTGCCACGAGCTGTCCCCCCTCGACCCGGCGGGACCCGCTCCCGCCGCGCGGGGCCCCGCGGCCGTTGGGCCCCAACGGTCCAAACGGGCCCCCCGCCCCGCACGCACCTCTCAGACCCGCCTCCGCGGCACATTCAACCGAGCGCCACGCTTGCCGCCGCAGCCCGCCCCCTGCCTCCCATTGGCCCCGGAGAGCCGGCGGCGGAGCCTGGTTGGCGCCGGCCATGCCAATCACCGCAGCGACCAATAGGAAGGCGCGCTCTGCCTGGAGCGCACACCGGGAGCTGCGCGTGCTTAGGGACGGCCCGGCCGGCTGGTGGGGCCTGACGTCACTTCTGCGCGCCGAGGTCCCCCTCCCCGCGGAAAACGTCACCCTCTTTGTGGGCGGGGTCAGGGCTCGCCCCGCCCCACCGTCGCCCGGGTGATGCCGCGAGCGCGCCCGGGCCTGGCACGGACCGGATCGGACCGCACCGGGGCCCGCCCGGGAGCCGGCGCTGCGGGCCGGGCACCGACACCGCGGCCACCGCCCGCGCTTTCTCGTCTCCGCGAGCGGGAGGCGAGGGGCGGGAGCCGGGCCCAGCGCGGGCTCCGCGAGGCGCACGCTGGCAGCAGGCAGATGGTGTGGTTTGAGGGGTAGGCAAACACCTCCTAGGATGATTTTTTTCAGGAAAATTATAAGTTTCCATATTTTCCTTTCCTATAAATAGGCACTATGCACACAAACATTTCCGCAACCCCTCCCCTTGGCAAGTCTAAGGGTGAGAATATTTACAGAAAGGAAACAGGCCAATAGATGAAGCCTTTTTATTTTTCCCTAACAGCAAGCTTTAGGGCCCCTTTGCTTCAACACCAGGAGCAGCTAGTGGTGGTCATCACCTCACTGCCTATCACATACCTCTGCTTATAAGACAACTCTACACCTATTCTTCCTTCTCATCCAAATGAGGGCCCACCCCTTCCCTCTCCCCATCTCCTTCCTCTAGGGTGGAGTGTGAATCCTCCCAGGCACCCCCATGGCTGCCAAGCGAGGCAGAAGCCCTGAGCTGAGGTTTGTGCCCTCACATGACAGTCAGGAGCTGCATCTGCTTTGAGGGGCTGCACAGCTGCTGCCCTGAAGCTCCAACACACAGATAATGCTCTAGCACTAAGCTGGGGCTGAGTTGTGATGGTAGAATCTCACCATAATCAACAAGAGGCAATATCCAAAATTAGAGCTGTAATTTAAGTTTGTGTTCAGTGTGAATAAGGAAAGCACTGTTTTCTAGGTTTAGACAGCCAAGAATGATGATTCTTTTATTACACATCCTATTGTGACATCCTGTGGTGAAACACAGTACTACAGACAGTCCAAATCAGGGCTCTCTGGATGTATAAAATGATAGCTGAGCAGTGGCACACTGTACCTTCCAGCCTCACATGTCTCTAGTCCAACTATTGCCTTCTACATAGCTGGAAGAGGGCTCTCCATCAATGCATAACCAACCAGAATGGATATCAGAATTAATATCAATGAATAACCGACTAGATGTTGAAAGCAGCTTTAATCATCCTCCAGAAAAACTTATCATTAGATGAGAAATGAAACTGGGCCAAAACTAAATGGAGGATAGCATACTTTTTTTTTTTTTGGTGGCCCTAACTTACACCANATCCTGTGGTGAAACACAGTACTACAGATAGTCCAAATTGGGGCTGTCTGGATGCATAACATGATAGCTGAGCAGTAGCATACTGTACCTTCCAGCCTCACATGTCTCTAGTCCAACTATTGCCTTCTACATAGCTGGAAGAGGGCTCTCCATCAATGCATAACCAACCAGAATGGATATCAGAATTAATATCAAATGAATAACCAGAATTAATATCAATGAATAACC
>VWPW01028084.1:165964-186430 GCA_013389825.1 Crypturellus undulatus | reverse complement strand
GCAGCACAGAAATCTTTCCAGAACAGTCAAAGATAGCATAAAGCATATACATTAACAGTCATTATGCCTGCATCTCAGACAATAGCAATTTTTCTTCCCCTTGGTAAACAGTAAAGAACATAGTGCCACTGCTGGCAAACTGCTGTTCCTTCCAGTTCAGCAGAATTGGGCTGGGAAGCTCATAGCTGCAGGTGATTCAAGGGATTGCAATTACCCTTCCCTTGGTTCAAAACCAACAGTCCAGCCTTCCAGCCCCAGTGTGCACCAAAGAATAGTGCCAATGACACATGAAATTGAGGTCTTGACCCTCTGACATCATCAGCAAGTCTTGGCATTTTTCTCACAATTAGTTGGGTGAGAGGTCTACTTAGATCCCAGGTGGGGAATTAGCATTGTTCATTAACAGCACACTCCCCTTTCATCAAGCCACAGCTTTCAGCCCCCAAGCTAAGCAGCTGCATGCAGCTCATGCAGTTTTAAATAGTTGATGAAGATAACAGATATGCTACATCTATTATGTCTTCACTTGTTTGAAGAAGCTTTTGGGGAAGACAGCAAGAAGAACCTGTATACAGAATGCCGCTGTTCAGGCTTGTTTTCATCGCTTGCAACAGAAGAGGTTAACAGCTACTTTATCTGGCTTTTTTTGCCCCAACTACAAAACTCTCCCAAGGTCTAGATTTCTACTTAAGGAGCAATAAAGTATGACAAATTACCTTCTCCATACCTCTGTGAGCACTGCCCTCAGTGAATTGCTTAGGGAGAGCCTAAGGAAAACTAGGTATGGATTTATAAATCAAGTATTCCCAATGACATCCAGAGATTAAGGAACAGCTTACATGACAAACAGCTTGCATCAAGCTGAAGCTTGGTTAAGTAAAATGCAGTGTCATGTGCCAGATGATTTCCAAAAGGATTTGAGAATTGACAATAAACTTATATTTCAGACTCTCATCTTGGGAGACTTACAGTTCAGCTTAGCATGACCCAAGCAAGGGTGACTATGCTTTATCCTGCTTCTAGTATTCTACAACAACCTCCCCCATTCTTATATTATAGTTCTTATTCCAAATATAGGAACAAAGAGTTGGCTTGAAAAAGGCAGCATTTATTGAACATAAAACATTAAGATACAAAATAACCCTTATTTCCATACAAAATATAATAGAACTTCAGAAAAAATAGTTTAGAAGTAGGCAGTTTTGATCCAGGAGCATGAACAGCTTCTATCTGCATCTGAAAGACATAGTAATTCACTGTAAGAGTTAAATTGTTCAACACAAGGACCTACACCTCTTATTTATGGTAACAATTTTCGGCTTGGCCAGGTCTCATACTGAATAGGTGAGACACCAGCCAATTATTACAACAGAATTCAGTGCCCTAGTAGCTTAATCTATGTAGCCATTTTAATTGATAAAGCACAGAGAAGAAAGATCTCCAAGTGTCCTTCACTGCATTCCCACCACTGATCAGAGATCAACTACCAACTTCAGAGCAAATAGAGCTACACACATAACAGCAGCACTCAAACATGCTGACATGATACTACAGCATTCTGGGTTTTCTCATCCCACAACTTATACCTGTTGTGCTGAAGATTCCCATGAGAGGGCATTCCAATTGCTCCTGGTGATTTGAAGGCAGTTTCAGAAGCTCTCATCAGAGCTGCATATCTACAAAGAAATACAACCAGGCTCAGCACCTCTTAATCATACTGCCAGTAGTCTCAGTTTTCTATCCAGTTTTATTCGCATTGACAAGTCACACAACCTTATTGCACGCAGCAAGGAAAGTACATGTGCCTACAAGAGAAAGATGTTGTACCAAAGTTAAACTTAAGTTTTGCTTGGCAAAATATTGATTAGTGTCATGTTCTTGGTTATTCAGTTATTTGCTTCTGGGTAAAACTTCAGGATTTTAATATTTAGACTGAGGCCTCAAAGGGTACTTTGAGTTGGGCCGTACCTATTCTCAGGCATGAAACACCCACCTCCTTTGAGTGGGTCAGGTACATTTAGAACATTGGGAAAGTTTAAAAAAAAAAAAAAAAGATTTTCTTAGCCAATAGATTTCCAGAAACCAACCCAAACTACTTCAGTACAAGAGTCACTATTTCCTGCCATGCTTTCTCAGCATTCTGACAAAGCATCATCCTATAGGCAATAGGATTATTTGCTAACATTCCCCACCCACCACTGTGACTAGCTCTGAAACTCAGGCTACAGCTAAACAAAATGACCCAAGTACAGCTTACCCAGCCTTGGAGAGGGGGTGGCTACTCCCTTTGCAGTCATGATCCAGAGGATGCCGATGTTTTATACAGAAGTTCCCACTGCACTGCTCACAGACCACCTTCATCAGCTCCTTCCTTTTGCAGCCAGGCTTTAAGCACCTGTTTGTGAAGATCTAAACAGAAGACATGAAGGTGTCAATGTTTGCTGGCTTTCTGCAATCAGCTTCACAATTAGCAACTAAGCCAAGGAGAATGTTCAAGTGCTTTTAGAATTAACAGGAAAACACAAGCTCTATTTTGTTCTTAACAGTAGAGTGCACAGCCCTAAGTTCACAAGCAACAGACTGTCCAGATCCCGACAGCAAGCATCCTCACCTTCTGTTTCTGGGCTGGATTGTATTTGCAGTTCTTATCCATGTGGGCTCCAACCACAGCATCTGGTATTTCCCCTTTCCGTACTGGGATAGGTACATTACAGAGTGGACACACAGGAACCTGCACATTCTGAGAACACAAAACACTTCAGAAACAACCCACTTCTAACAATCACCATGGGAAGAAAGGAAAATAAAGAATGCCTATTCACAAGTGTTCTGCATTCTAATCATTTACTGACTGTTCTTAACTCTTCCCAGCACCTGCTGAGTTCCCTGAAACAGATGTCCTTCATAAAGGAAACTAAAAGCCATCAAAAAACACCTTGGTTTCAAAATATTCACTAACTTCAGATGTAATTTGGAGCTCTGGGGTGTTTTAAAGACCCTAACTCCAAGAGGCCCAAGCACAGGCCAGAGAACAGTCCACTATTCATTTCTTCTGTAGTTCAGTAGCTGCTGGCCTCTAACTTAAAGGACATAGACTGGAAAAATACTACATTACCGGTAATGTAAAACATTCTTCTTTGGGGGGGAAGAAAAGCATAAGTGAAAGAAACTAGAATCTAGCTGTACTGAACTGAGAAGGAATGTTTCTCTACATCTGAACTTCATCTGTATCAATAAGTTACACCTTGTAGCTCTCCCATCTATTTCTACTGAAGCCAAAGGTCAATTTCTAAAGCCTTTATACAGAATTTAACCATCTGTAACATCAGTTAGCGATAGTCACATATAGAAACTTACTTTTTTGTAGGCAGAACTACACTTGTGGTCATCATATCGGATATGGTCTTTACAGAAGACTTCCCCACACGCATCACACTTCAAAGGAAGGAAGTCTGGGGAAAATAAAGAGAAAAAAGACACTCTCAGGGTGCAAATTAAAGGAGCTTATAGTAGAACACTTGCAAAGAAAGCTCCACATGTAAGTCATAAAACAACTTTTTTTTGCAAGTGATATTCCCATTATTACCAAAGAATTCATGGTCATTCCTCATGGATATTAAAAACAAACAAAAGAGTTTTCCTTTTGTTTTTTTTCTTCAATACATGACAAACATTAGACTACTAACACAAGCCATGCACATCCTAACAGTTCCAAGGATAAAGTTTTAGCACAGCATTAGTCAAAAGCTGCAAGTCTAAGCCCAAACCCAAAGCCCAAACCCAAATTCACCTTTCCAACAACTTTTTGAGCAACAGGTCAGAACAGCACCGCGGGCTCAGCTATTTCTAGGCTTATTTAGGAGAAGCTACAGGCAGGCAGACAGCCGCGGAGATACTCTAGAGGGACCGGCGCCCCCGGAGGGAACCAGCGCACCGGCCGGCCCGACCCAGCCCCGCCGCTTACCCAAGCGCCTGCAGGCGGCCTCCGAGCAGGGCCTGCCCAGGTCCGGCAGCTCCATGGCTTCCCGCTCTGGACCGGACCCCACAACCGCAACCCTCCACCCCCGGCCGCCGCCGCTTTAATACGCCCCGGTGCTGACTCACCCTCACGCCCCGCACCTGCCTGCTGAGTCACGCTCCGCCCCGCCGGCCGCCGCCGATGACGTCGCGGCGGGCCCAGCCAATGGCGCTCGTCGCCCTCCGTCGCCTTCTGCTGAGCCGGGCCAGGCACGCGGCCAATTGGCGGCCGTGCTGAGTCATGGTGGGGAGGGGCGAGGAATCGTGACGGTGCAGGAATGGGGATGGGAATGGGGATAGGGGATAGGGATGGGGATAGGGAATAGGGGATAGGGATGGGGATAGGGGATAAGGAATAGGGGATGGGGATGAGGATGGGGACGGGGACAGGGATAGGGATAGGGATATGGAGTGTGTGGGGATGGGGCACAGCACCAGTTGGGGTTGGGGTGAAGCTGCTCATGGGGACAGCCCCCTCCTGCCAGTCGGGGCAGTTTCCCTGTGCCATAACCAATCCATGGCCACTAGTTCCCAGTTGTGCCAGGGCTGGCAGTGGGTCCCCCCATGGGAGACGGCCATCCCGGCAGAATGCCATGAAAAGGCCACGTGGGATGTGTCAGAGGATGCTGGAGCATCTCAGCCCTTTGGCTTTTGCAGTTTCATTCCTAGATAATCTGTTCTCATCACAGTTTAAACTGTTGCGCCAACCCTCTAGAATATAATGCTTAATCTTTGCTGCTTCAAAACTTTTAAATAAATCCACTAGCTCAGCTGGTTGGGGTGCCCTGACATTCTGGCCCAGCTGTGGGGTTTCCGCAGGTGGCTGCTGATTTGTGCAGACAGGCACCAGCTGCAAACGTGGTTTTGCACAAGACAATTAAATTGAAAGTTTCTCGATCGAGCTCTGTTTCTAAGTGCTTAGCTCACTGTAATGGAAGCTGATCCGAGATTTACAACAGACCACCAAAGATCAAGGTGTACTTTAGAAACACTGATCTTTTTGCCACCCTTTGAATGAGTATAATAATATTTGCCTTGTGAAGGCACTGAGGACTGTTTGTTCAACGACGTTTGTTATCAGTGTGGGAAGTGACGAAGCGTTACTGCGGCTTGGCTCTCCCTGCTCGCACCCGGCTTCCTCATGCGGTGCCTGGCTCGGGTGAGCAGTGCAGCTGTGACGTGAACCGGAGCTTCGGGAAGGCTTGGGGTGGCCTCGATAGAAAGACCAATTTATGCTGTTCATATAAAACTAAAGAGCTTGGGAAAGTGCAAAGAAAACCACACACCCTCCTGCACTCGCAGTCCCACTCGTATCCTGCAGAGCCTCGTATCCCCCAGGACCATGAGGACGGGCAGGGCAAAAGCGAGGGGGGAACAGGAACGATGCCAGAGGAGGAGGCTGGCGCCTTTGCCGGCTGCTCCGTCGGCTTCCGTGCGCTGCGGGCTGCAGAGCCGCTGAGAGAGCGGTGGTGCTTGCGGTAGGGAAGGGAGGAGTTCGTGGGCGATAACAATGGAGACGGTTCTGCACAGATTAGCCACTCTTAGGGAAGGCTGCAAATCCCAAGTCTAGAAGCCCATATAGTACAGGCAGGCGCTTTAATAGAAATGAGGATTAGAAATTAGCTGAGGTCTTTAGTGATATTTTTAGAAGTTTGCTCCTGACAGGTTAGGCGGCTGAGAACCAGAGGAAAAGTGCCGAACCCCGTATTACTTAGGAAAGGATCACACAGTGCAGCGTGTGATTAGAAGCTGGCTAGCTTAGCGACAAGGGGGATAGGTGGGTTAGAACTGATTCGGGAGGAATTAGCAAGGGAAATTGCTTGAGAAGCAGAATTTGATTAGGGGCAGCCAACATGGATTTATGAAAGGAAAGCTATATGTAACTAACTTGCTGGAGTCTGGGGGTGATATCGCTCCACGGCAGCACGCGGCTACGTCTGGATTTTATATAGCGTCTACAAAGAGAAGCCTTGGGCTTTGCCATTGCAGTGGATCTGTTGAGAGGGATGGTGGGCTGATCCCATTCCCATTCCCTAGCATCTGCATGGTCCCTCTGTCCCCTTCCTCCCTTTTACAACTCCTTTTCTTGGTTGTTTGGTTTTGTTTTATTTATTTATTTACTGCATTGTTTTTCCCTTGGCTCTCTTCTGGCTTTGTCCTTCTCTTCCTCTTCTACAGAGCCTGGGATGGCTTCTTGGTGGCTCTGTGCCAGATTAAGTGCCTCCAAGACCCTGTCCCCTCTATCCAGGTGGTTATCTGGAGATCTGTGGGACAGGTGAAGAAAGTCCTTGCTGCTTTTGAATGCACGTCCACACGATGGACACGATATGAAAGCAAGAACTCCTTCTGCCATGAGGGTTTTTCCTAACCAGCTTTCTCTTACACTGGGATGGTTTGCAGCAGTTCTTCTCTGCCCAGTTGTCACCACCGCAAGGGTCACACCACGAGGAGCCAGGTGGCACCTGGGGCTGTTGTCCTCTCCAGGCAAGGTCTGTCTCCTTCCCACCAAGCTGCATTGCGGCTCCCCCAGAGATGCCCATGCCTCAAGCAAGCTGAGTCCAGCTACCTTGTGCACCCTGAGCCCGCCTTGAGTACCACTGGGCAGACACAAGTGGGTTCCCAATCCACAGGGACCCATGGGGACAGTAGCCTTCCCGTCACCTGCAGGTTCTCACAGCTCCTGGCCAGGGAAGCAGCTGAGCTCTGTATTGCAGCGGTGGAGCCACCACTGCAGCGTTAACATGTGGTAGCACCCACCCACATTTCCTATTTCAGGTCTCTGAACTCCCATCCCATTGTTCCTCTTTTCGGCCCATAATTTTGTACCAGCCTTTTAAAACTGAGCTTTATTTTTATTGCAATAACCCTATGGTGCTGCCAGATCCCTCTGCGGAGGAGATGTGACATCTCCATTACATAGCTTGGATAAGTGTCTTAAAACAGACCACACACAAAGGAACCTAATGGTACCTATTTTTATTAGGTTTATTACAGGAGAGGAAGTCAAGCAGTCCAATCTCCCCACAGGATACTCCGTTAACAGCAGCAGACGGAGAAGAGAGATCTGTAGAGGCGGATCAGTTTTCCAAGAATATTAGCTACTGCTGCTCTAAAATTAGAGTCTAGGGAGAGCAGACAGGTTGACATAATTGAAAGGACTGTCTTATGGGATGACATAGTTAAACGAGCCCATGATCAGCTTTAGAGTGACAGCTCAGCGTCTTCTTCTAATCCCCAAAGGAGCAGAGTTACGAGGCTGTGATTTAACTAGTCCTGGATCTTATCTTGTGATGATGTCAATATTATTAGAACCCATTTCTAAAGAGATGCATCCAAAAAAAATCATTGTACATGAACCGACTGGTTTGGCAGGCACAAATCTCCTGCAGCTTCATCCTGCAGAGTTCATGGTTAACAGGTATCCTCCTCTGCTGCCCTCCTTGCACAGCCAGTGCTATCACCATAGGCTGGGCTACAGGGCAGACCCAGAAACAGCATTAAGAACCTCATTTCAGGGTGAAGCTGAAAAATGTCCTTGAGCTGCACATTTTATTCAACATAATTTAATATAAAACACAAACTAACAAAGTTAGAGGTGAAATATAATAGCAGGGACCCCATAAAAAGTAACCTAATCTGTAAGATAGACAACACTTTAGCCTGGGGGAATGCCAAATAAAGGAGAAATATGAGCCAAGCAGTTCTCAATTCATAAGTAACTTTAAAGAGAAATAATGAAGATGAGTTCTCCAACTTCAAATGCCCTAAGATTCTTTCCAATAAAAAGGGCATTTTTAATGTTTTCTTCATAGAGGCTCACAGGGTAGATATCTCCAGTAAAGCAGGCACAATCATTTCCATGCAAATACCCGTGACTATGAGCAAGCCACAGGTGGAGGGCTTCAAGCCAAAATGGTTCAGAGGACCACGGTGCAGTTAGGAAGCTCCCTTCCATGCTGCAGTTAGGAAGGGAGCAGAAGACATTGGGGATGGAGCTCTCCTGGACCTGCCCACTGCTGGACCCTCTCTGTTGCCTTTGGTGGCCTTTCTCCATTGCTCTCCCTCAGGTGCAAAACAGTGGACTGTTTGCCATCCTGGGAGCATTACCCTGGACCTGCAGGTGCTCTGGGAAAGACTGCAAACCTGAGATGCCTAAGCTGTGTTTTTATTTATTTGTTTATTTTTATTTTTTGATATTTTGAGCAGTGTTTGGTTTGCATGCGTGCTGCCTCTGCCAGAAGCTGTCTCTAGACACCAGGGGCGCGAGGAGGGCAGCAGGGACAAGGGCACAAGGAGAGCCCGGCGGCGGACGGCCAGGTCCCCGGCGGATGCAAGCTGGCCTAGCTCTGCTCCGGGAGCTGCCGGCGTCTGCTGCAGCCAAGGACAGGCGGGTTTTGTCAGCGCCTATTTTAACTTCAAAGACTCGGATTTTCCAAGCAGCCTAATGCATTTAGGCACCCAAATCCCATTGAGTTTCAAGTGTATATCAGGCCTTAGGCTCCTCTGCAAATTCCTGCTAAATGCCTAAGGCCTCCTCCTCGTGGAAAAGCGTTAACTGTTACACTGACAGATTTGCAGCGATATCATTTTACCAGCACAGGCTCTTTTATTCCAGAGCAGAGCATCTTTAAAACCCTCTTCCTAAATGGCATATTAAACTGCAAAAGGCTTCATCTTCTGGTTTATTTTCTGTGATACATACCTGTACAAGTATGCTAAATTCCCACCCCGGGTTATACCAAGAAAGGTCTGCTTTGTAGGCTGAAACTTCTTCACTTAGAGAGAACAAGTGCTCCTAATCCCCTGCTCTTAGCACTCCAGAGGAAACCTCAGGCCTACTAGGAAGAGCGGATTGGGTGTTTTAGAGCTCAAACCCACCATACCTCCCACTGCCTGTCTGATACCTGTTCTGTACCAAACTGCTTTCAGAGCATCCAAGCAGAGAGGGGGAAAAAGAGCTTTTTCCTTCTTCAGTACTACTGTATACCTAGAACAAGAATAAGGAGGATCACGCCAATTCTTTTGCTGTTTCTTGAATTTAAAAATAGCCAAAAGGAAGGAGCACTGACTGCAGCTGAGCCAGCTCCGCTGTGACAGGCAGCAGCTGGGTGGCTCTGGAAAGTCGCTGTCTCAAAAGGTGGGAAACACTGTGATAGCCATTCTAACAGCAGTGGAAAAATAAATCCCTTATCAGGTGTTTTCTGGTCACAGATCAAACCCTAATGCCTTATAACATCATCTGCAGATACTTAGCAGAAACCAGATTAGAAATCTCAGTTACAGGCTTCTCTGGACTTGTCATCTTGTTTGTGCGGTACCCAGCACAGGAGGACCTGGGCCATGACTGACCAGTCCTAGATTTCCCCAGCCCCACCATGATAGCAATCAGTAATGAAAGCTAGATCCCAAATCCTGCTTATTCATTGTGCTGCTGGTGCTGAATTAAACCATTTCACTGAAAACGGAGACTCTCCAAGTACTGTGACCAATGCTGGCTTAACAGCAGTGCCAAGCCTCAGTGTGGGGATTTTTCCCACAGGTATATGGAGCCATCCTTCCTCATCTCCATCACTGAGAAACAAACCTGAACCCTCTTAAGTGGTGCTAGGCTTGTGTTATAGCTGCAGAATTGGAACAAATCCACCTCTAGTGTAAGTGACTGGGTTCCCTGGCAGAACAACCGAGGCCAGGGGAGTCCTAGCAGTGCTAAGGAGCCAGATGGCTCCTGGAGGAGGATAGTGGAGCAGGCAAGGAGATCCACAGGGCGCTACTGTGGGCAAACGGCTTTAAGGAATTAGTCTCTGGAAGAGATGGCTCTGAGCCAGGAGGCTCTGGGGTTTGGTCATACCCTCCTTTGCAGCTTGAGCTGCAGGGTAGAGCTACAGCTCCCGCTATCTGGTGCTTTGTAGGGAGCAGCTCCTTATCCGTCATTCCCAACCGCACACTCACTGCTCGGCTTTGTCACGGCGTGGCTGTGTCCTCCAAGGCACCATCCAGCCCTACAGAAGCTGGTGGCGCAGGGCTACCTGCACCTTGGAGAGGTGACCCCAACAAGGACGCCCTGTGTGACGCTCGGAAGTGCGTGCCACGAGGTGGCACCCTGTCACTGCTAACCTGCTGCACAGGGTCACTCTCCTGCGTCCGGCTGCGTTAACCCCACTGAGCTTGGGCCTCCCAGTGGGTCTTGGGGCAGGGGGTGAGGTGGGTCACCCAAAGCAACACCCAGGCCCTTCATCCCAAGGAAACACTGGGAACAAGGGGCCTGACCGCATCCTTCTTGGGTCATGCTGAGTTTTGTGGAGGTGATTCCACCATGGCAAGCACGTACAGCACTAAAATCTTCATTCTTTTCTGGAATAAACAGGTGGGCTGAGCAGCCTCCTCTAAAATCTGGCCAGGGAGGAAAGGAAGCTGAGTGCCTGCCCAGTGTTATAGAGCATCCTCCCAGGTGAGGAAGAAGAGGATAATCTGTGCTAGAACTAGACTAACAGCAAATCCATATCACAGTGACAAAAAGGACCTCATGGACAGCCAAGCCTGGACGCTGCAGTGTCCTTCACCCAGAGATCTCACCCAACATCCAGTGTCTTGGTTAGGCCCCTGACCTCCCACAACCTAACCAAGGTCCTCGGGGTCCCAAGCAAAGTCCTGCAGCTGGACATCCTGCTCTGCTGAGGCAGCCCCAGGACCTGCATGGCCCCACAGCCTTGTCCTGGCTGCAGTGACACAGACCTAGTGCTGACCGCAGCGTGATCCCCCTGAAGCCAGGGAGACTGGTTTGGGATGCTCCAAGGAAAATAAGGTGACTGCTGCACCCAGGCCTCGCCTAATGAAGGAAATAGGAATAAGAGTAATAGGAACCTCTATCAGCAGAAAAATTCCCCAACAAGGGAGAGCAACTGCACATGTTGAGGACATGGCCTGCCTCAAGCTGTTCTCTCTGCTCTTGCTTTAGAGCATCAAGTAAATGGCCAAAAATGTGAACTTCTTTTTCTGAAGAGAAGGAAACTGCTCAAAGTGAGCTCTCCGGAATCAGTTCGCCATCCCTGGCAGCACGTTCAGCACTGTAATACACCAGTAATACCTACATTATTCCTGATACAACGCTGCGCAGCTGAACAATACATCTGCCAATTCAATTTATTCAAACAAGTTCCTTTGGAAGTGAGCAAAGCAAATCCAGGTGGCAATTATAGTATTCAGGCTCGGCCCTAGACTTGGGAAACAAAGGGGCAAGATAGGAATGAAATAGCAAGTTCTGCTGGAAGTCCCTCAGCTGCAGAATCCTGAGAGCTTTTGATCATGCAGCTCCTGATATTCAGATGTAAAACCCTTGTGTCATTGGGTAAGGAGACAGAGCAGCCCTGCAATTGCTGTACTGTAGCATTTAGCACTTTGAAATATCTCTGCTACAAAAGAGTTGTATAGATATGTATATATTTTTGAAAGCACACTAGTATTTGGGCTCTGTGACCCATTATAGTGACATTTGGTTGAAGACTAAGTGCATTCAACAGCTAACTAGACTGACGTATTGCAAGCCTGACTTTGTCACGTACTGTCTAAGCAAGGGTACTGCAGACAGATAGGGTGAAGGTTGCCTACAAGGCTCTTTAGCATCCAGTTCAAATCTTCCTTAGATGTCTCCAGCTGTGTGCAGAGTCTTACCAGATCGCAGACCCCATTTCGCAGGCACATTGACATGGACAAATCTGCAGCCCAGCTCCAGGAACAGCCTTCCAGGTAGCTGGAAGAAGAGAAGGACCCTCTGGAAAGTCCCGCCTTGGCTCTGAGGGTTCAAGAAAGATTTCCCAGGNCAGCCCAGCTCTAGGAACAGCCTTCCAGGTAGCTGGAAGAAGAGAAGGACCCTCTGGAAAGTCCCGTGTTGGCTCGGGAGGTTTATGAAAGAAGCTTTCCCAGGCCTTGCTGAAGCCCAGACACGTGTGATCTCCTCTTGCTAGAGCCTGCAGACCGTGCAGTTACTGCTGCTCTCTGCCCCACGCTCCTCAGCCCTTTCCTTGGTCACGGGGACCCTCAGGCCCACTGCAGCTCCCCACTCCTCTGGCTGCTCTCACCACCGAGGAGTTGCACCAAGGGGTGAACTTGACCCAAGATGTAGAATTAGGTTAAGCCAAAAGGTGGCAGCATCTTATTCAGTATCGATTTTGCATGAATATTTCTCCTATTAGCCATTTTTCTTTCTAATCATAGAACGCAAGTTTGTAAATTGCAGAGGTAGAGAGTAAATGTATTGCAACCTCTGGCAAATTGATATTTTAGCAGCTACAGTAAACTTTTTCTGATGGCAGATAATTGAAGGGAGCAAGCGTCAGATAAAATTCATAAAGCTTTGGACCTGCCAGAAGAAGACAAATGATATTTAATGGTCAGAGCTGTAAAGTAATTACCCCAGGCTCCTGGATAATAAATACATGCACAGCAAATGGGCTTTGGCTGACCAGGTGCCCGGACACACCACCGTGTGGGGCCCGATGCTTTCTGCTCCTCGCAGCGGTTGAGGAGATGCTTGGGGACAACCAGCGGTGCCGTGGGCAGGAGCCGGGCCCAGAAGCGCGCAGGGCTCCTGGTACCACCCCATCTCTCTCCTTAGGGCTGAAGCTGCTTCCCCAGCACAACCCCTCCAAGCAGAAGGTGCCGACCCCACCAGCTGCAGCGCCACTTCAACCAGCTGAGAAAGAGCAAGAACCACCCNCCAGGTGCCCGGACACACCACCGTGTGGGGCCCGATGCTTTCTGCTCCTCGCAGCGGTTGAGGAGATGCTTGGGGACAACCAGCGGTGCCGTGGGCAGGAGCCGGGCCCAGAAGCGCGCAGGACTCCTGGTACCACCCCTTCTCTGTCATCAGAGCTGAAGCTGCTTCCCCAGCAACCCCCACCAGCTGCAGTGCCACTTCAACCAGCTAAGAAAGAACAGGAACCACCCCTCTTACACCAAGAGCCCACCTTGTCTCCCCTTTTATAGCCCTGCCTAGATCAGCCCTGTGATAGACAGCAAACCAGTAACCCTTCACCTGCCAAACCAGCATCACTGCACCTTGCTGTGCCTCCAGACACGTCCCTCGCTACGCACATGAGCCGGACGCGGCTTGGTGGGGCAGGAGATCAGCACAGGCTTCCCTGGCAACATGCATGCAGCACCAAGGTGCTTTTAATGCGAGTGTCAAAAGTCAGGGGCCGTTGGGGAAGTGCATCCCTGGTGCCCATGGTCAGGGAGAAAATATGTTCAACCACGTGAGAAGCTGGGAGGTTTCAGTCTGGCCCATCCTTGGAGCTCCTGCAGCTCCACGACCCATCTCTGAGCTGGTTTCGGGCAACCACAAGTCTCAGAATGCCTTGTTCCCTTTCCACCTCCACCACCAGCTTCCCTACTGCTGACGTGCCTCTGCCCCTTTGAAGAAGTTGCTTAGAAATTCATCAGCAATTATGCAAGCTTCAGTATTCAAAAAATGCACATGGATCTGAAAACAAATATGAAGCCGCCGCAGTATCGCTAGCTTTGAGCTGTCTGCAGTCCTAGAAATTCTCAGTGGGATGTTTGAGAAGGATGTATATGTGTTGACAACATTAAATGATCCATGGCTCAAGGACAGAATTGAAACCATACATCTCCTTCATGCAGACGCTGATCACGAGCAGAGTGTTTTTCCTAAGCTACCCGTGGAAGGCCAGGCACCCTGTCCCCCCTGGACAGCACGGGGGTCCCAGCAGCAGACAGCGCACACGCCGTGGCGTAGCAGAGCATCAGCGATAGCGGGGAGACACGTGGGCACCATCAGCAGGAAAAATGTTATTGTGGCTGCAGCACCTCGCAGTGCAATTGAGCACGTCCATGCAGCGCGTCACCCTCTTCCTGTCACATCCCTAAGAGCAGCTCCACATCTGCACAGCTGGCAACAGCTGGCGACGGGACAAGGAAGCCACAATCTGCCCTGGAGGACTGTCGGGACAACAAGTCGCCCCATTCTGCTTTCCGTGCCCTGATGCGCAGTCATGGGTGATGCATGTCCCCACGGCGAGCAGCAGAAGCAGCCATCAGCAAGCGGCTCGTGCTCAAAAGCGCTGCTGGAAAACCGCAGCCTGCTCTACGCATGGAATTCCCAAGGACGAGGGGAAACTGGCAGACAACGCGGAGGATTAGGTGATTCCCGGGGGAACACAAGGAACGCTGCAGAAGGTTGTATCGTTGCCCATTTCATTGGAGCGATTAGGCAGCAGTCGATGCTGGGAGGAGGATTTCTGCACGAGTTTTGGCCTGGCGGGTTGGCGAGGGTTCACCCAGCTATTAGCGGTACGAGGTGGGAAGACGCGTTTCCCGGATGCCCTCCAACTTTGCCTTGCGGGGCCCTGATTTAGCAACTGGTTTCCATTGTTTTCCCCATTACTGAAGCAAAGGGTCTTTCTTTGCTCCCTTGTTTATGCTGGATGTTTATTTAATAGTCTGGCCAGCTTCAATTAGGTCTGCGATTACTCACAGATGACAGCCCCGCATAGCAATGTTTACTCTCAAACTCTAGCTCCAAGTGTGGCCAGTGATATATTTAAGGAGAAGGTATAAAACCATTAATTATGGAATAGTTCTACCTATGGGAGTGAAAACTCCTTTTAAACCCAAGCAGTTAGCAACTGAATAATAATGTACCAGGGACATCAGTACCTTTAACCTAGGGATTTAATGGCCCCTGCAAAAGCCTCCTTTGGCCATGTTCTCCAGGCCTCCTTACTTTGTCACAGAGGTGTGGAGCACCTTCTGCAGGATCTGTGTTGTGTAAAAAAGGGATTTGTCACCTCTATGTGCATTACACGGTCTGGGCCTGGGTAAACCATTGGATGGTTTGTTCCTGACGTGCCCTGTGTGGTGGTCATACGGGAGAGCTGTTCTGCTCAGGTTTCCTTTGGAGGAAGAAGTATTGCACAAGGAGCATCTAAAGTCACAGCCTTGACTAGGCTTTTCTTCTCCCCAAAAGTCAGTGGAAGTCCCTGGTCTCTTTGGCTTCCAGCAAGAGAGCGTTTGTAGACCCCAGAGACTTCTGCCCCTGTAGGAGCCAATGTGTCTGTCCCTGCTAGCTTGGTACCCAAACACTACCTGGCCAAGGGTTGTAGTACTGGAAAGAGCTCAAGTGAGGTGGCTTTGGGGTGCCCAAGAGAAAAGGTGGCTCTCCACATTCTCACCAGCCACCAGGGACCAGAGCTGGAGCTGCTGTGCAAGAGCATCCTGAGGAGACAGCCCTGTCTTCCTGGCGGGATGCTAGAGTGGGAACAGCTTCCATAAATCCCTACAGGTCAATCAGCTGTTTGGAGGTTTCATCCTTTGGAGTTTAATTAACGTCAAACACTCTTATTGAGAAGATGAAGGTGGGAGGCAAAGCCGGGCAAGCCAGCGACCCCATGCCCCAAATGTTGTGTCCAGCACTGCTCAGGATTGTGACTGTGTCCCCAGAGCTGCTAATGCTGCGGACAGGCATCATGGGCCAAGCCTCAGAGCGCCCAGAGCGAAAATCGACAGGGAAGCTTTAGGAAGGATAGAAACTCTCCGTCTTTAATTCACAAAACTCTTTTGTTTAGACCACATTTAATATTTTAAAATTATGAGTCACGGGAACCTGGGTGAGCCGAAGGAGAAGGCGTGATCTGTGAGGCCAATTAAGAGGCCGATGGCACATGGTGAAACGGGAGCCCCTCGAGGGAGGCCAAGGTTACATAAATAAGTGTGTGAAAGAGCTGCACTGAATCTGCAGACACTCAGCTACCAGTGATGCCCCTTTGAGTCGGGGAAAATTAAATATAAATAATAAATGTTTAACCACACAGCAAATAAATACGAGACACCTTTAAAAAATATACTAATATACAGTGGTCCTTCTGCCCAGGGTGGTTGAGTGTCTTCTGGAGATGAGAGACAGCACAACAGAGGGGCTGCGCTGGGGGTCCCTGCTCAGCTGGCGTTGTCTTCACTCCAGCTCTGCCATTCTTGTAAGGAACCCCAGAACAGCATGTAATAAAAAAAATAAACAGCAAAACTGAAATAAGTGCAACGCTCAGCCAGGGAACATTGAGTCTTTCTGGGCTTGTCTGATCCCCAGAGCCGCATGCCACCTGCCTGGGAGCAGGATAAGGGCTTGAGTCCTGGAGGAAGAGCCCAAAACCTCCTTGTACCAATGCAAACAGCCAGCAAGTGCTGCGAGTTCCCCAGAATCGCTCTGTGTTGGTGCTCGCTTTGCAATAAGAGCTCTGCTTCTCGGCTCCCTTGTTTTACTGCTTCCTTGGAAGGAGGGAAAAGAAATGAAATGGAGATATAAAAAAATAAAGGGGTCATTTATAGTTAAGCACATTAGGATGGGGGAGAGAGAATAAAGCCGTGAGAATTGCTTACTTGGGGGCCTACAGGGACTTGTTCTCTGGTACTGGTATGGTCGCTTGAACCTTTTGTGCTCTGCTGCAGCACTTGGACCTGGGCTATATATCACAAGGCTTGCCACGGTGTGCTGTGCATAAACCCCTAACAGTCCCTAATCCCAGACTTCTCCCACTTGTGCTGGGAGTTATAGTTTATAGGTGACTTTTATAGATTGCCAAAGCAATCGCTCCAAACTCGCGCGGAGCTGAGTGGAGAGCCGGAGAAACGTTCCGGTCCATCACTACTGGTGTCCAACCCTTCCCGCAAAACAGCCACTGGGCCTGGTGGCAATGAGATATCGAGGGCTTCATCAAATACATCACAGCTAGTAATTAAATGCCTATCAAGTCCCTTTCCTATGATGTAATTTCATTTCTACCCAAATTCTGCAGGGAAGGAATAGGACAAAAGGGCTTCCTTGCTGTGATTATACACTCCCGGGCAGTTTAATTATATTCTTCAGCTTCTTAAACACTTAAACAGTAAACCCACAGAGAGCTGCCATCCCACTCTAGTTAGTTATTGGTTTCTTCCCAGCACCTGGGATTTGGTTCCACTTTTGCTGTATGTCACTGGCACCAAACTCTTCATGGGGCTAAGCTGGCTGTCACCAGGGAGTCAGGGATAAATTCACCCTCACGTTTATGTGACACAGAGTGGCAGGTGACACTGGGATATGGTTTTATTCAGCTCTCTAGTATCTGACCACCTTTAGTTTCCAATGAAACGCCTCAAACACCATCAGATTAACACACATAAGTTGCTTCTCTTCTATAAAATGCTCTTAGTACGCCAACACACAGAGGAAATCCCTGGTTCTGGGGACAAATGTAGCACGCAGTACTCTTTGCTGGTTTTGACATTTGAATACAAACAGATATTCTCCAGCCTATACATTGTTTCTGTATTTCTCCTCATGGCTTCATTAGACTAATTTGCTTCCAAGTTGGAGGATGAATAATGAGCCTCAGCCTGTGGATGCATAATTAAGCTTTGATACTGGGTGTTTTTGCCTACCCTCGTTTTCATATCATTCCTCAAGAGCTGAATTACATGCTAGAGAATAAAGGAGCCACCAAGTTTTGCCTTTATATTAGGCACAAATTTACCTGCAAGAAGTGCGACTATGGCCCATTCTCCTGGGAAGAGGGTGGTGCCCCTAAGCGGCACCAAGGAGAGACATTAAAGGTGGGAGGATGTGGGGGGTCATTTCAATCAAATCTAGTCAGAATAATAATACTAAGGAAAAGAGAGAGGACTAATAAAATACATATACATATGCCTCTCCTGCCATGGTCAGCACAACCACCCCACACAGGCTCCCTAGAACATTTGGGATCTCGTATGTCAATTATTCCTTCTCCAGTGGGATGGTTTATAACACCTATGATAACAGGTTGTCCAAGCCATCCTGATGGGACATACTGGATTTGGTAATGTGGGATCAAAATTCTTTTGGGCCTTCCTTTGGTCCCCTAAGATGCACTCGGCGTGGTTTCTGCGATTATCATACTTGCCTGCAAATTCCCCAGCCTGTTCCCCATTCCCTCCGTGTCCTGCAAGTGCCTTCTTGACATTACTTGGCCATTAAGGTCTCTCTGCTTTCCCAGAGATTTTCTTCAGCCTTCCTGTTGTTCTTTTCAGCTCTGCAGGGTTTCTGTCAGACTTTTCCACTGATCTTTTTGGCCTCTCACTGCTCCTACCACTGTCGTGAGGATTTTCCATAATTCCCTGGCTGCAAGGGTGATTTTAGGGATAAGAAACCAGAGCAATTGCTTAGGGCCTAAAAGAGCCCCTCCGGGCCAAGGCATGGAGCAGAGCACATCTCTCACAGGCAGCCAGTGATGAGCCAAGCCCCAGGGTCTGTCCTGGCCTCTCGGCTTCTCCAGCAGGAACAGGGCAACTTATGGGAGCAGGAGTGCTATGGACAGAGGCAAGGAGCCCTGCTAGGTACTTAGTACAAATGTTAATAGCGTCATTGTTTATACTGTAGGATTGGAAAGGGTCTCCTGGGTCATCTGGGGCATTGCCCTTCAGTAACTCAATCCGTGCTCAAACTATCCCAAGGGTATTTTTAGTCGATTCATGAATCCTTTTAGGAATTCGGTCCAGCGATCTCCGTCAGCAGGCGATTCTTTTGCCTAATTGACTTCCCTTTTTGCATTCCCAATTTTTATACTGCCTTTATAGTTTTAAACCTTGCCTTCCCCTTGCAGTATCATCCACTGATGATTTTAAGCAGCTCTTTTCCCTATGATTACTTCTTTTTTTGCATTGCAATTCCCTCCACTTGCTACCAAAACCCCCTTACCTGCAGGGCTGGGCTTGCTTGATGCCAAACCAGGGGGGTTCCACCAAGAGAAGACCAAAAGGCAAGGAACAAGACCCAGATACACTGGACAACCCTTCAGACTTGTAAACCTTTGGTGGCAGACTTGGGAACGGAGTTGCAGGGACAGGTCACCCCTCAGCTTTCCCATCATGTTGACTGCAGTAGTCACCTGTGTGGAGGATCCACATTTCCTTGAAGTCTTCAAATCCAGCTACTTTTAGAATAATGACAGAGTGAAGGAAAAGAAAGGGAGTTTAAGTGGCCTCTGTTACTGCATTCTTTTTCTGTCATGTGTATTCTTTTGTTTTGATCCCCTGCTCTGTGCCATGTTGTCATTGCATTATTAATTGCAACAGATCCAATTTAGAGCCTGTTACAAGGAAATTTGTTTGGGGACAAGGTTATGGGAAAGGTGATAAAGACATAAGTCAAGGGGCTGGCAAAACACATATCCTCCAGTTGAAGAGGTTTCCATGCCTGCACTGACCCTCGCTGCCCTGGGGTCACTGTCCTTTCAGACCTACTGGCTGTGTGGCTTGTGTGGTTGCTCCTTACCTGCTTAGTCAGGATAAGCTGAATTAGCTCTGGGAAGTTGAACATGCAGCTTGTGCTAATCTGACTTGATCTGCTTGGTGTGACTTATGGAATATCTTCAGCAGTATATCAGACAGAGGGATAACCTCCAACATGGGGCAGTACTGGGCAGTCATGTATTCTTCTTGCACAGGCCCTTATTACTGGCCTGCTGCTCATGCATCTTCATTCCATCTTTTACAGTTCTGGCCTAAAAGTAACAAGAGGAGGTGGTGAACATGAGGACTCACCTCGCGCATTGCAGCTCTTTGAGCCAGCTGCAAACCCATCAGAGGATTGACACTAAGAATTATTTCTTTTATGTGACTTTTGCATATCAAGAGACAAGGAAGGAAGAAGTCTGTTGCAGTGAACATAAGGTATTTAGTGAGGAAGAAGGACAAATCATCACATGCGCTCTGGCTGGGCCGTCACCTGTATTTGCACTCCCTACCAGCTAAACAGATTGCAGCAAAGACCAACAGCTCCCCAGTCACTTGTGCAAGTTCTTCAGACAACTGCTCTTCAGACTTGCTCACCTACCAGCACTGAGGGATGCAAACCTGCTCCAGCTCAGCCGATAAACATGGGCCTGACCAGCTCTAGCAAAAGTCACTGTGGCAGCCCTTCCCCTCCAAACACTGAGCTTCAAGCCTGGCACTAAATCCATGATTTGAGAAATTATAGGCCCACCTATAGACTGAAGGCTGAATGATCTAAATGAATCCATGGGTTCAGTGAGGCAGATTTTTTTTTTAAATAACATGTACAAAAATGCAAGCACTTAATTTTTCCTGGGAATGGTACATTTTGGAGAAAAAAAAATAGCTGTTAGGTGTAAATGAGCTGATTTGATGAAGTCAGCAGAGCTGTACACAGGATAAAGACTATACTCTCCACAGTAGTCTCCAATACATCATTGTAGCCAGCTGGTAAATATTTGCTTCTTCAAGTGATCTGCTGAAAGGTACCTCCACTCCTATGATACTATTATTTTTGCAAATAACTTTTATTCTACAGAAAAGCAAAAACTTAAATTCTGACTTTTTTAATTGAAAAAAAGGCTTTAAAATAATAAAAACACTTACTCTAATTTATTCAGGTTTATATAAGTACTTTCTAATTTGTCC